>JAYKAV010000334.1:5422251-5556135 GCA_035582835.1 Phoebastria nigripes | reverse complement strand
TCCCCAGACATTGGCTGCACAGAGCTCGCTCTCTCTTCTGGGAAGTTCTGTTTTACCCTGTCTGTGTCTGTGTCCATGTCTGCGTCTGTGTGAGTGAGCGAGTGAATGAACTTCTTGTTTAGGCCCCTGTTAAAATTGCTGCAGCGTACTTAGCTTAAACTTCCCGGGAGGGAAAGAAGGGCTCTGTGCAGCAACAGGGGGGTCAGTCCCCTCTGAGCCCCYGAGCAGAGGGAGAGTCCGGGCTTGCCCCTTCTTTCCAAGGACAGAGCGAAGCCGCTTAGTCGTAGTGCGGGCAACGCGACCTGCCTGTAGTCAGGGCCTGGGTCTCTGCCTGCGTGGCCGCCTGTCCTGCTGGCGACCTGCCAGCGTGATGACAGCCCTGTACTCGGGGCATGTGTCACGAGCCATGTGGAGCCCTCTGTCCCCAGGAGCAGCCTGACCTCCCTGTAAGCGGGGCTGGGGAGGCTGCTTTAGCCAGCCAACAGGAASGAGCCCTCCCTCGCCCTCRAGAGGGTGCAGGTTGAGGAAGTGCTGTGCYGGAGGGCRCAGTCCTGCCGTTGGCGCTGCTTTTGGCTGGGGTGACCTCCCCGCAGTTGGGGTCGAGGTCGCTCCCTGGGCTCCTGAAGACGTGGTGTTGTGCTGCAGCCAGGACGGCCAGCCYGTAGCTCGGGCGCAGGTCGGAGCCTCGGGCTCCRTGGGGCTTGTTGGGAGCGAGCGCCGAGCCGAGGGGGACCGCCCTGTAAGTAGGGCTGTGCATGCCCCCTGTGCTTGGAGGGCTCCCCTGTAAGCAGGTGAGTGCCCCTGGCCCCAGCCTTTCGGSGCAAAAATTTGGAAGTTGTGTCTTCTTAACACAGAATTGGAATGGCTTCTAAAAATCTAGGGAACGGCACTGAGCCAAGTACTTCCCCCAGCRTCATAAAAACCATCCCAAAAGCACCAAGGATGCTCTTGTGTGACTGCAGCCCTGGTGACAGGGTGGTCCCTTCGCCCAGAGCGCCTTTCTTTTTCCCCCTCTTCAGCCCACCACTCCTCCTCTCGCTCACTCTTGCCTCGCAGTTCCACACACGATGGATGCCTCTTTCTTTCTTCTCCAGGAGCTGCTGCCAAGGAAGGAGGGTGCAGTCAAGCACCAGCTCCTCCGCCTGGAGGAAAGAGGGATGCTGGCCCCCAGAGGGACCTCCCCACAGTGCTCCCTGACCCCCGGCCATCCTTCCCCCCTCTGCCCCCTACCCCCCCAGGCTCAGCCATCTTAGACCCACTTTTCTCACCGTGTGGTGCGCAGCAGCCTGGAGGCTTAAAAGGCAGAGGCCCCAGCCCTGCTTCTGGGGCAAYGGCCCAGCTCAAGGCAATGAAGGGGCTTCCAGTGCCAGGGCTGCCCAGGCAGGACCTGGGCCCTGCTTGCAGGCATGTCCCCAATGCCCGGAATGGGCCCCTTCCCCCCAGCCTCCCACCTTCCCTGGTGGTTCTCTTTCTCCCAAGCTGCTCCTGGGGCTGAGAGCAGAGGGAAAGGGGACCAGGGCAGGGCAGGGCAGGGCAGGGCAGGGAAGGGCAGCAGATTTAGGGTGGCAAGCACCACTTGCAGGCCCCAAACACCAGCCACATTCCAACCAGCTGCTCTGCATTGAAGCAGCAGCTTCTCCCAAGTGATGAGGAACCCACCTCAGGAAGTTCTTCTGCCCAAAAGAAGAACCTCCTGGGAAAAGCCCTTGCCAAAGTCACCAGCCACTGCTGATGATTCACCTGCCCCCAGGGCAGAAAGTGCCCAGCACTCTTGATAGTGCTCAGCTGGCAGCCTGTGTGGGGTGACCGCCCTGTTAGCGGGGTGTGGGTCTGGGTGCCCCTGAATCGGAGAGAAGGAGCCTCCGTGGGCCTTTGGGACCGGGGCTGCCCTGTAAGTCAGGGCCCGGCCAGTGCCCTGGAGTCCCGGGCGCTTTGCAGTCCAGGCAGCGGCTCGAGCCCCCTGTAAGCAGGGGCGCAGCCTCTTTGGCCGCTGCTTTGCAYGCCCAGCTTGGTTTGCCCAGGGTGCCCGCCTCCGAGCCCAGCTCCRGCACCGGCTGGAACTCCGCAGGCGGCAGCAGTAGCGCCCGGGGGAGCACCGGAGCACCAATTCGGTGAGAAAAGCTGATCTGCGAGGTTTTTTTCCAGGGGGTGTGTGTTAGGGTATAGGGGGTGGGGGTGGGAGGACGGCCAGGGGTTGGGTGGCGCTATAGAGAGCTCCCTCCGGGGGCCGGCCCGGCACCCCTCTGTCCTCCTGGCTGAGGAGCGGCGGCTTCTCGGGCCTGCCCACGTCCTCCTGCCTTTGCAGCAGCTGCTGGTGGAGAAGAAAGAAGAGGCATTCATCGTGTGTGGAAGGAACCGCGAGGCAAGAGCGAGTGAGAGGAGGAGCGGCAGCGGGCTGAAGAAGGGGCAAGGAAAGGCACTCCTGGGAAGGGGATCCCCCTGTCTTCAGGGCTGCGGTCACCTAAAGCATCCCTGGCCCTTCGGGGATGTTTTCTGTGCCTCTCGAGCAGGTACTTGGCTCATTGCAGTTCCCAAGATTTTTAGAAGCTGCTCCGAATCTGCGTTAAGATGACACGACTTCCCAAAGTTGTCTCAAAACTACTTTTTGTAGCTTGATGTTGCTGCACCAGCTGTGGGGAGTGGAAGGGCTCTGCAGACAGCCGAAGTGTCTTTTGAGGCTGTGTGCATGCCGGGGGACGAGTACTCGAGAGCAGGGATTTTGAGGTGGTTTCCCCTGTTCTGAATGCTTCTCTTTCAGCACCTGCACGGGGGAGGAAGCCGGTGGACCTCAGCCTCTGGAGGAACATGTTTCTCCTCTCTGTCCTGAAACAGCTTCTGTCCCCGCCCTTTTCCCAGCTATTCAGTGCTGGGGGTACCCAATAAAATGCTTTCTCCAACTGTGTGTTCCCCATTTAGCTACTTTCCTGCCCAACTCTGCCCGGGCAGAGGGCAGGGAAGGGGCCGCGGGTGAGGAGCCGCCGCCGCGGGGCTGCAACAGTCGCGCACGTGTGCGAAGGGGAGAGCGGCCGCCTCGCGAGAAGTGCTGCCGTAGCGGGTGGGTGAGGGAACCTTGTTCTGGGCCAGGCGTCCCGTGCAGCAGTGTCCCTGCACAGCGCCTGCCCGGCGCCGCGGCCGGCCCGGGGCCGCCGGCGGCGGGGAACGCGCGCTGTCCTCGGGAAGAGCGCGCTTACGGCCGCCCGCGCACGCGGCGTGGAGGCGCGCGCCTGTGCCCACACCCGGCATGGCGGCCGGCGGCTTCGGCACCGCTCTCGTTTTGTCCGCTGGAGGCAGGGAGCGGGCGCTCGGCTTCCCGTACTCGGCATGGCCGCCAAGGGGGCCCGGCAGCGGCCGCGGGCTGGAGGTGGCGGGGAGTCGGCCCGGCCGCGGTCGGAGGCCGCGGGCGCGGAGGAGGCCCGTCTGGAGTAGGTGTCGGAGCGGGCGGCGGGGCCGCGGGGAGCCGGGGCTGGGCTGCAGTGGGCGCCGGGCGCGTGCCCCCTTCCCCCGGCGGCGCGCGGCCGTCTCGCGGGGCGGGTTCTGCAACCGTCACTCGGGCGGCATCGCAGCTGTCCTTCGGGACCCAGCAGCCCCAAAGCCGGCGGGGCGGTTTCTGTTGCGAGCACCCGCCCAGGTATTTCCTCGCTGCTGGGTTTTTACGTCTCAAACGTACCCACAGCCCAGAGTGAGCCCCGCGTCGGGTGGCCGTGGTGGGTCCCCAGCCGGGTTGGCCTGTGTTATGGAAATGGGTCTCCCCGGCCTCCCTTCGGTGGAGCTCCTCCCGGGCCTGCGGTAGCTTGTGCGTGGCCTTGCTCTCTATTGTTGGGGGAGGAGGGGGAGGTCCTGGGGGGGTTGACTTGCAGCCGTGGTTTAAGCACTCAGGGCCGTTGCCTCGCTATGGTGAGAGGGGATGATGATGCTTCCTTGGGAGGGGACTGTCTTCCCCCAAAGAAAGCATTGAATGAAAGACTCATCTGTGCTTACACAGTGCTTAAATGACAGAGATGCAAATATGCTTATCAGTTCTTTCCCTAGTGTCACATTGCTAGTCTTGAAATTGTTACTGAGTCATCTTGGTGTATATTTGTATTTTTTCTTTGGACTAGATCATCTGGGAGCAAAGCAGGACAAGTTTGGGCCCCTGAAGGATCAACAGCTTTCAAGTGTCTCATCTCAGCCAGGTTCTGTGCAGCTCTGTTAAGCAACATCTCCGATTGTGATGAGACGTTTAACTATTGGGAACCGGTAAATGGCTTTCTCTCCTTGGAGATGCTTGGGAATTTATAGTTGGCCTGTGCAAATGCAGATTTATCTAGAACCTTGTGCTAATCCCTGTGTTTCAAAGAGAAATTTTCTTACTCAAGAATTCAGAGATGGGAAATGCAAAAAACTGTCTACTCTGTGTGATGCACACACTACTCTGTAGTGTAGATCACACTACTCTGTGTGATTCCTGGCCTGTATCAGAAATAGTGTGGCCAGCAGGAGTAGGGAAGTGATTGTCCCCCTGTACTCGGCACTGGTGAGGCCCCACCTTGAATACTGTGTTCAGTTTTGGGCCCCTACAAGAAGGACATTGAGGTGCTGGAGCGTGTCCAGAGGAGGGCAACGAAGCTGGTGAAGGGTCTGGAGAGCAAGTCTTACGAGGAGCGGCTGAGGGAACTGGGACTGTTTAGTCTGGAGAAGAGGAGGCTGAGGGGAGACCTTATCGCCCTCTACAACTACCTGAAAGGAGGTTGCAGCGAGGTGGGTGTTGGTCTCTTCTGCCAAGCAACTAGCGATAGGATGAGAGGAAATGGCCTCAAGTTGCGCCAGGGGAGGTTTAGATTGGCCATTAGGAAAAATTTCTTTACTGAAAGAGTGGTTAAGCATTGGAACAGGCTGCCCAGGGAAGTGGTGGAGTCACCATCCCTGGAAGTATTTAAAAGACGTGTAGATGAGGCGCTTAGGGACATGGTTTAGTGGGCATGGTGGTGTTGKGTTGACGGTTGGACTTGATGATCTTAGAGGTCTTTTCCAACCTTAATGATTCTATGATTCTATGCATATTTATTTATTTATTTAATCTCCATTGTAGACACACTACCTCGTTTATGGAAAGGGGTTTCAGACATGGGAATACTCTCCAGCCTACGCCATCCGCTCCTATGCTTACCTGTGGCTTCATGCCTTACCAGCCTTGTTCCACGCTAGAGTTCTACAAACTAACAAGGTAAATCAGATGTGTGAAACCTTCTTTTGTGATGAATAATCATGCCTTTAGTCTGTGTTTATTAAAGCAGCTTAAACAGCTGCTTTGTTTGTTGTCAGAGGTAAGAGAATTAGTGTTTACAAAACACTAATTTGTTTACAAACACTAAGTAAGGATTTGCACGGGTTTGTGAGCTGACTCAAAGGGATCCAAGGAAAAGCGATTGGGAAGTTGCAGGGAAATGCTGTCAGGCTTGGGTTTGATTGAGAAGCTGTCCCAGAGGGGCTGGTAGCTCCTTGGCCTTTTGAGTGTGTGCAGGCCTGGGGACAGTTACCTGGCAGCCACAGGCTCTCATTCATCCCTGTGAGTTTCACCCTGATGCTTTAGAAGCCCGTATTGTTTTCTGTGCCAGCTATCAGTGTCTGTTTTGATTTTTTTTTTTCAATAAACTATAAAAAATAAATCAGTATTTTGCAAAGGATATTGCAAACTGAACTCAAAGAAATGTAAAAGAAAAAGCTCTGAATGTGCATTCTGCTTGGGTATCCATTGCCATACTTGGCATGTTTCTGCACAACAGAAAACAAAAGAGGGGTAGTTCTGGTAAGTTCAGTGGACTGTGTTTACTTTCTGTGTTGTAAAAGACTTCAGTGTCAGAGGGCTAGGCCTTGAGCTGCCGGGATCTTCAGCATCCCTTGGTGTGGGATCTGGGTCTACAAGAATAGACTCATTCACCACTGCCAAACTTGCTCCATCCTGTTCAGGACTTTTGTTCTTGGGACTGACTTGTTAGTAATAGGTGCATAAGCTTCACTGCAAACCTTGTTCAGACTCTGAGTATGTCTCCTAGGTTCTTATCTTTTATTTCCTCCGATGCTTCCTGGCTTTCCTGAGCTGCATTTGTGAACTCTACTTCTACAAGTGAGTATTAGAAGCTGTGTTTTGTGAATGTTTTGGAGCAGTATGAGTAACATATTCAGTTATTGCCACTCTGAAGCTCATGTGTAGCTGCGTCTGGTAAATTGGGCTACTTCACAGTGAACCTTGAAAATATGTGTTCTCATGATAACTCAATGAAATATTGGTCAGAATTCCACTGTTAGGACAAAATTGTATTCTCAGATCTGCCAACCACATGTCCACTCCAGCATTTTGTTGACTACACTCGTTTTCTCACTGATACCAGCAAGCAGGGTGGGAGTGTTGTAAACTGAGCTCTGCTGGAGGAGAGACTGGTGCTGTGTTTGCTTATCATAGTGAATTTTAGTGGAATACATTGATCACTGCTGTCTGTAATGTATCTGCCAATGGTGTTTACATCCACTAGAAGCAGTAACCCGAATATACAATTATCTTGTCTAAGCTGGATTTTTATTTGTACCTGCTGCCTCTTCATTTGTGGCTTTCAAACTATTACCTTGCATGACTTTTCTGTTGGCAATAGTCTGGTTTTAAGAATATGAGCTGTGGCTTTTTGTATGATGGGATTTTGTGAGGCGTGAAAATCTTAGATAGACTGATGTTGCTACAGCAGTGCAGACTCCCTAAGTTCCTGAGATTTGCACGAGCGCAACTGACACTGGTAGAAGCCAAGTCTCTTCTAGAGTTTTGCACTAGTGTAACTTAAGAGGATCTGAAATCCCAGGCCAGAGGCAGTCATACTGCTCTTCAGGTTGCCTTCAGTGGCTGAGTAATGAGAATCACCCACCTTAAAGCTCTCAGGATGCTCCATGGATTGTTTGTGGTTCTGCATGCATTGGGTACTGTTCTTTTATGTACTGAGGATATTTTTGTGGTCTCTAATTCTCTCTTGCTTCCTTAGGGCTGTGTGCAAGAAGTTTGGGCTACATGTGAGCCGGCTGATGTTGGCCTTCTTAGTACTCAGCACTGGGATGTTTTGCTCATCTGCAGGTAAGTTTACTTAGCAATGACACTAACAATTACTTTGTCCATAGAAACCAAAGACAGGTCCAGAGAGAAGAAAATCCACAGCACTAAAATATCTTTCTAGCAATCGTTCGTTGTATTCTGTTGCAGGTATTTCTCATGGCAGGTGTGATGACAGAATAAGTGTTGATTCAGATGATGTTCCCTGCATCACTCTTGTATCTTTCCATCTCCAGGGCATGTTTGTTTCTATTGCTGCCTCCAGTCTCTCTGCAATGGGCCATGCCTTTTAAACAGGGTCTTGGTCTACCTTCCTTGAACATATTTTAATCCAAGGAAGGAGGGTCATGTTTTAGCATTGTCATTTGCCTTTGTGTCCTGTCCCCTCTGGCTGGTTGTACCCATTTACCTAGCCAACCACTGTAAGACTTATAAAACACCTGCTGTAGATATTGAGTAAAGTGCAAAGAGAGACTTTGAGCAAAGGTTTTCTGTATTGTGTGCATACAGAAACTTAAAGGGAAATACCACAACTTACGAATGCTGACATTTCCTATTTTACCCTTTTTTTGTTTATGGTGAGTGGAGAGAGGACTTTCCCTTCACTGTTTTTGCAGTGTCATAGGTCTCCTCATTCCTCACTTCCCACCAGTCTCTGCCCAGTTGTTTCAGAGACTCTACCCAGTCAGCTCACATTTTCTGCTGCCACTTGGGCAGGTTCGTTTCATTTTTTTCAACCTAGCAGAATATAGAGGGTGCAGCAAGTGTTACAAGTGGTAACCGTGGATGCTGTCAACTCGTTATCACTGCTGAGTGCCACTGAGGAAAGAGGCCTTCATACTTAAAGGAAGTATTTCTGGTCTTGGCAGAACAAAAAAAAGAATCTTCTTTTTTTTGCTTTCACTGAAATGAGAATGTCCAGTATAGCATCCCAGCTCCAATGGAATGAATGAGAGATGATTAGCCTTATCTTGGCCTCATGCAGTTCTCCCGCTGTGGGAAAGGTGTGCTAACCCCTTCCTTTCTTTGTGTTGCAGCTTTCCTCCCAAGCAGTTTCTGCATGTACACCACAGTGATTGCCATGACTGGCTGGTATATGGACAAGACTTCTGTAGCAGTGCTGGGGGTGGCCGCTGGAGCCCTTCTGGGCTGGCCCTTCAGTGCAGCTCTTGGGTAAGGAGAGCAGGGCTCAGGAGTTTTGCACTTTGTCAAATGTTTCTTCTGGTTGGGGAGAATGTAGGGGCTGGAGAGCTGGAGGAAGAAACTAGCAGGGACTGAGCTGCCAGCCTAGTCCAGGATTATTGTTACAGGCTTCCATAGCCTGATTTCTTTGCTTTTGAAGAACTTAGGTTAGGAAGATTTCCTGACCCTAATATACTGAGAGTAAGACCTGAGTTGGATGTCTGGAATATGGAGTAGAAGCAGAGCCCTGTGAAGTGATGGTTCTCTTCCAGCTACTGCCCCGCTTGCTTTGAAGGGGCAGGAAAACCTGCAGTGGGGAAAGACAAAGTCTCCAGTTGATACCTGGTCTCTCTTTCAGGCTTCCTATTGCCTTTGACTTGTTGATATTGAAGCAGAGGTGGAAAAGTTTCCTAAACTGGTGTGTGGTGTCATTGATCCTGTTTTTGGTGAGTGCCTGTAACAACACAAAGAGGGAATGGATTAGGCTTGCAATGGAAGGGGTGGGTTCCGTTAAGAAAATCACATGGAGCTTTTGGGCAGTCCAGCCAAAAGCTTCTGGCACTTTAAACAATAGATGCTTTCTTCCAGGTGCCCTTGGTAGTTGTGGACAGCTATTACTATGGGAAGCTGGTAGTTGCACCTCTCAACATTGTTTTATACAATGTCTTCACCTCTCACGGACCTGATCTCTATGGTGAGTTTAAGATAACAAGACAGGAAGGGAGTCGGCCGATTTCTTGCTACTGTCTTGCTACCGTGACCCACCAGGTCTTGATTGCAAATCCTTTTTCTGACGTACTCTAAAGCAAAAGCAGCCTGCAAGCTCCAAAGGGCTGCCGTTCCAGCTTTTTGCCACAGGATGTCTCTCTCGAGCTGGGAATCCGCCTGCCATTGTCGGATTTCTGCACGGTGTGGGTTAAGCTGCTTTTGTTCACTTTCAAGTTCTGTAAACCGTCCTGAGATGTCACAGCAGAGAACTGTTAGTAGCAAACGTGTCTGGATGCTACGCGAGTGCAGTGGGCACGAGTGATACATGTGTGTGTTTGTCAGCTTTAATTGAGTTCTTGGCTGTTGTTCCTCACAGTCAGGGTGCAGAAAATCGGTAACAGTGCAGAATCCATAGTTCTTTCAGTTCACATCGGATCTCTGCAGACTTCCTGAGTCCATGCTGTGCCTTGGGAATCTCCTTGCTTAGTGGCAGTGTATGGCCTGGGCTTTGCTGGCAAGCAGAATCTGAGGTTACCATGAAGGCATCTAATCTGCGGGCAAATCATCTGCCTACAAGGGGTTCCCCGGTACTGGACGTTTAGGAAGCTGTGTGACCCAAATCTCAGGTCTGAACCTTGATGGCAATGCTGTGTTGTTTGTTTGGGAGCTGCCACTGCACTAATCTGTTCATGTCATGTACTTCTAGAGCTGAAGAGTAGAAAAGTAGTATATTTCTAGCAGGGCTTCAGAGGGGCGGGCGGAGACTTGAGGGAGCTTAGGGTGCAGGGTCCCTGTGTCATCTCTGTCATCTGTTTAAGCCGTGTCGAGATATTCTAGGAGGGATTCAGCAGTGGTTAGCAGCAAAGCTTTCTCTGGCAGTGCCCTGCCGGCCATGTTTGTTGGTTCATTTGAAGGGCTGTTTTGGGTGGTGCCGAGTGGTGATTTGTTGCTTGTGCTGTGGCACAGCAGGGCAATAGCTGGTTTGCCATGGTTCTTCATCTCTGGGAAGGCTCTGAAGTCTGTTGCTGTGAATTTTCTGTAAGGGAACTCCAGGCTCTGTCTCTGATAGGTTTTGGCATGGCTTGTGCCTGACCTTTTCCACACTGGTGCATGAGTTGTTTCCAGAAGCCTCCAGGGACCAATCTATTCTGAAGTGTTTTATTCATCGTGACATTCATATAACATCTTCAGGCTAGTAAAAGAGCCTGCTTGAAATTGCTCTTTAATGCAGTGTGGCCAGGACAACGCTGTGTGTTTAGAGAGCTTCAAAACACTTGGGAAAAATAACACTACCAGGGGAGATGAAAGGCTGGCCAATCCCTTTTGGCTTTGGAGCTGGGATTTCCCAATTTTCACATGATGGGAGCAGGAACTGCTGGACGTTGCAGATTCATCAACCCATATCATCCTCAATGTAAGCATGACAGTATTTTTCCGTTTGCCTGCAGACTGGAGTTCTGGAGACAAGGTTCGTGTTTGTTTGTTTTTTTTTTTTGTTTTGTTTTGTTTTTTTTTGTTTTGATTTTTTTTTTTTTTTTTTTTTTTTTTTTTTTAATGTGTTTAGCAATACACTCCTGGATAAATACTGTCTGTGCAATGAGTATTTTCCTGGGGTGATTAGGTTTCTACAGCCAAGTGAAAGTAGCTTCTAAGCGTATATTCCTAAGCCTGATTCTGAGGCTTTGGGATGTTTTTGTGTACATATGTTCTAAGAACGCACAATTTGTGACGAAAGTTTTGTCCCACTTCCTGTGATCAGAGCCTTGGCTGTGACTTGTGGTGCGGTGGCACTTTGGGAAGCTTTGTTCAGCTTGGGCAGAATGTGCGGGAGCTGTTTATATGACACCTTGCTCTGTTGAGTCCTGGTTCTTAAATAGAGTGAAAATAAATGAAATGTAGAAAGCAGACTGTTTATTATACTAGCACTGAATCAGACTTGCTTAGAAAGAGGGCTGTGACTCATGGTCAAATTATTGCAGCTTAGTTACTGCTTAACAGCTGAGCTACAGTTCCTGTCTGCACACAGGCTTTTAGCCTGTGACAAACATAGGGTGGGGCACCTTAGCTTAAGCCTATTTTGCAACTCCTCTGCTTTGTCCTGAGCCGCCCTCACCATTGCTGCGGTCAAGCTGCAGCATGGTAGCTTGTTAAGTTCCATTAACTTGTTTGTGAGTTTGATTTCTAGAATTTCTCCCAGAGCCTGTCACAGAGCACAAAGTTCAAACCAGTTTCTGGCTCAGTGTCTGACAGTGCTTCCAGTTGGTTATCCCTCTGGAACCATAGTGCCATGAACTGACTTGGCCACAGAGTTCTTTCTTCCCACTGCTTTCATCAGTCGTCTTCTACAGCCCACATCTGCTCAGCTCTAGTATGTGGGATACTTGCAGGAAGTTAAATCTTCTGTCATGGTCTGAAGGTGATGCTGTGGAAGCATGTTCCCATCAGTACTGTGCATGGAGAGTTCTTCAGTGTTCCTCCCTGCTTGAAAGACATTGTTCTGGGCCAGGACTTCTTGTATGTGATGGGGTTGGTTTTTTTTAATATTGCAGTTCTTTCTCAGATCACCTTGAGTCGTTGTGGATAACAAGAATAAAAGCATTTTGCCCTGGGAGGCATTGAGACTGAATGCCTCTGAATGGGTGAGTCATCACAGTGACCAAGCCTATTGCTTTTTGCCTGGTGTCTGTGAATTATTTAACTTGCCTGTGTAATGCACTGTTCTCCTCTCATTTCCCCCCCCCCCCTTTTTTTCTTCCTCCTCACCCAAAGAAGAAAAGCCCTCATTGGAGAAGGAGGGGAGGTTCCAGTGCTTAGTTCTTCAAGGCAATTCAGTCACACTGCAAAAAAATCTGAGAAGGTAGCCTTTTTGTTAAAGCTGTGCTTCAGACCAGCTGACCTTTTTATTAGCAGAGTCCCTCTGGGCCTTTAAGGCTGTCTCTGGATTGTGGAGGAGGTGTGCTTCATGAAGTGTCCTTCATTCCTGAGTCCCAGGCTACCAAATCAAAGACCAGACTAGAGAGAGCCATAGTTAATTTCCTTTACTTTCCATAGCAGCCAGGACAGGTAGAAGGGTGACAGTATGGTCCCTGGTACTATCCTGCAAAGATTTGGGACTTGGCTATGCTGTGCAGCGTAATTGTAGCCAGAAAACACTGGAGGGTAACAGTTCATATCAGTTTAAGAAGCTTTCTATCTCATCCTGGCATCTTTTATGGTAAAGTGGCTGTTGTTTATAGCAGTGGGAGTGGGGAAGCAGGCTACAGAAACCAGTTCCAGGCCTTTTTTAGATAAGGAGATGCCTTGGTGATCCACAGAAGTAGTTACTAGGGTGGCCTAACCAGTGTTAATCCTGCTGTAAGTCTTTAGAAACCTGTACTGTTGCCTCAGAAGAGAATCTGGAAGCGACAGGACTGGGAAGAAACCAGAGCCCCCTTTACACACACTTTTTCTAGATGTCCACTGGAAGATTTACAGTGTGATACCCCAGACTGCCTCAGGTTTTCCCTCACAGATGTATCCCAGTCAGCAGCCCTGATTTCTAGGAAGGGTAGTACGCTTCAGTCCTAAAATGATCTGCTTTCTGCGTGTGTTCAAGATCTGTGACAGTGATTATTTAGAATTGCAGTCCTTAAATATGGAGAGTCACCAACAGAGTCTAGAGGAGGAGGAAGGGACGTTGGCACTATTGGAATGTTGCCATATAGATAACTCTGTCATGTCCATCACTTGACRTGATCTTTCAATCTACCGTATCCCATATTCAGCCTTTCACAGGCTGAGGGTTGTGCTTATGTGGGACTTGAAAGAATTATGAGGCAGGTGGAGGGAAAGAGAAAGTGAATTTCTAATAATTCACTCCCTTGAGGCCCCCTACTCCCCAAAATCCAAATCTGTAATTGCTACTTGCTTTCAGTGCTAATAGCTAAAGGTTTCCTAAATGAACCTCAGTTGCTTGGACTTCACCTTAGTAACTCCAACGACATGTTTCTGACATTACTAGTGCAGCTTCTAATCGTATTTAGCTGTAGGAGCTGCAGAGGTTTCAGGTTTTCCTTGCTGCTTTTCAGTTGTCTGATTAATTTCAACATGGACCCTATTTAAGTGGCTCTGATTGCAGGAAATTGCTGCAGCATGTGACACATGTCACAACAGTGCAGTGATTAAAGCCCCCGCATGTCATTTACTGACTGATTGAGCTAATCACATCGAGAGAGTGGCAAATGTGTGGAGAGGAACTGGCATTCCTTATTGTTCAGGATTTTAAGCATCCTGAATTAAGAGTCCAAATAAATGACAGTTGGACTGGAATTTCTTTCAATTTATGTCCTTCAAAGCTTGCAACCAAAACCCAAGTATGTCATGTTAGGAGGCAGAGTTGGCTTGCTCCTGTTTGAAGCTACGCTGTAAGAACAAATTGAAGTAGGGACATTTTAAATAGTGTTGACTCTAAGGAGGTACCCARACTAGCATCTGGATGAACTTTAGTGGCAGAGTCTTTGTCGGGGTGAAGTGTGAATGTGAACTCTTTTTCTTGTTCCTTTTTAGTACATTTTCTATTTCTGCCAACATGGAGTATACATCATCACTCCAGAATTATAATGATCTCTTATTAACATTGTGTGTTTTTGTGTTATTCCTCTGTTACTTCTCTGCAATTAGAAAGAATGAATTTGGAGTCAAATTTCCTAGTTTTACAAGTTTCCACCTCTACTTTCTTGCTGTGTAAGCTTTCTTAATGCAAGGGTGAGTTCTGTGTCACAGAACTCTGCTGGGCAAGGCTGACTGTTAGTGTGGTCTGTGATTCGTGAGCAGCAGATGTGATATTGACTATGACCCAGTGAAAAAGGAAGGAGAAAAATAGTCTCTGAAAAGGAAGACAATGAAGTTTCTTGGGCAGACGTGATTGTGAGATACTCTAATGCCTTTCTATGGCTATTGACTAACTCTCATGCTGTAGTATGGTTACATGGGAAAGCTGCTGAATCGTGTAAATGTTTAATTAAAATAATATGTGAATTGTTATAATATAACATATGGATAAATTGATTTTTGGAACAAGAAAGGAACGGATGGTCATGAACCAGTAGGCATGAACTTGAGATAAATGAAGTGTCTTTCAAACTGTAAAAATTGTGCCAAGTTCCTCAAAGATCATGTCCTAAGTTAAACTATCTTAATTATAATATGAAAACCACACCTCTACTGCTGAAATCTCCCCCTACCACATTAATCCCCCTACTCACTGAACATGCATAGTTGATGTTGAGAATGACAAAGCAAAATGGTAATGAGAAAATTATAATAACCAGTCTGTTTGTAGAATGGGCAGTAGTTAGCCGATTTTAAGATATAAATAAGGACTTGTTTTGTATTTCGGTGTGCTAGCTTTGTGGAGTTACCACCTAGCACCCATCTCTGYGCAGACATGAAATAAACAAATATCTCGGCTCTGTGTGTGACATTGGCTTGTTGCACACCGGGTGATGGACCCCGCTTGAGGGCCAACAGTGCCACTGTTACGGCAGTTTTATGGGTGAGGGGCAGAACCACGAGACTGCTTTGAGATGGCTCAGGCCCATTCCATGGGGCTGCATCCTCTGTCCAGCTGCAAGATCTACTGTCCACACCCTTTCCATTCTTTGGTTCCAATATGCTTGCAGTGGGGAAAATTGATGTCTGCTGCTGATTGTCTCAGTCTGTGTCAGGCAGAGAAGGAATGAAGCTGCTGTTACCTCTAGATCTTATACATGCTTGTATGTAAAAACTCGTTTCCTTTTCTCATCCTTTAGGTACAGAACCCTGGTCCTTCTATTTCATCAACGGCTTTCTGAATTTCAACGTGGCATTTATTTTGGCACTGCTTGTGCTGCCACTGACTTGTCTCATGGAGTGTCTGCTTCAGAAATTTCATGGTGAGTGCAAGACAACTGTGAGAGCCAAGCACAGACAGCCTGGGTCTCAACCTTGTTACTAAAGGGAGAGCTTGCCTGCCAAAGAGCAGCTTTCCTTTACTGGAAGTGAAACTAGGTTCAGGGAAAGTCTTTGGAATAATAGGAAAGTTCCTAGAGCTCGTTACTCAGTTCAGTATTGACCCCACAATGGAGCTGCTGTGTAGAAAGAACATGCAGTGAGATGCACCTACGTACGTGCTGTCTGCAAAAGGGCAGAAACATGTTTTTCTCTTTAAGGATGATTCCTGTGTTCCCTGCCCCCACCTCAAGAAGAACAGTGTGTTATCGAGGCTGAACTATCCATACCCAGAGTAAGCTTAACAAGTTGTATGGTACATAACCTTCAGCCAGGCATGCAAATGCATTAGAAATAGCCCCGTCAGAAATCTTAAGGGGGAAGGAAACTCATTGTTGTTTCCATCTTATCTGCAGCTGGAAATGGTAGCATTTAGAGTTATTTGGGGAACCTTTTGCTGGCCTTTTCATTGTTACTTTTTTATACCGCTGCCAGAATGTTTTCTGCAGCAGCTTGAGAGAACAGAGTTATTATTTTCTTTTTGATTGTTGGGACTGAGCCTACAAATAGGCATCATCTGGTCTCTGCTGCTGCCACCCATGTTGGCATTGAACCTGGACTCTTCTGTGCACTGTGAAAGGCACTCTTCAACTCACAGGACTGAGCCCTGGCAGGACAGTCTTACTACCCCATGCTTTGGGAAGTGTCCCCATAGGTGTGGATATACTGAGAGTAGAGAAAGGAGGAACCAGAATATTCCCTACTTCACATTGGGCTTTTCTCTTAAATGAAATGACATCAGTTTAAACACATGATATTTGGCAAGTGACTCTAGAGAGGAAAAAGGTGTTGAGGAAGTGTGAATTCTTCTCTGCTGTTTTCCTAAGGAAGATTCATTAGCGTCTACAGCAGCCTCCAGATTCATCAGTCCAGTTAGTGCTTCGCGCTCTGATTTTTTTAGTGAGTACAAGAAACATAACCCTTGTTGAAAATGTATGTTAACGGGTATTTGCTTATATCTGTTCCTTGAATATGACTGACATACTGTCAGAACCAGTAAAAGCTCAGCAGGAGATCCTGTAAATGCAAGATTTCCCGCTGTTCACTTGGTGTTCTTGTACTTAACAGCAGGAGCAATTCTGCCAAGTGCTTTGTTCTTATTGTCTGTGAAATGCCGTTAGCTTAATTGCTTAACTCTGCTTTTGGGAGTAGCAAGGGGGCAGAAAAGGGACTGAAAATTGTCAGGCACTGTAGAACCCTCCTCAGTGTGACTGAAATTCAGGGTAATTGTTGTTATTTTTGAATCAGTTATTTCCTCCGTTAAGCAGAAGGTGCCTGAGAGACCTCTCATGCTGTTATTTTTGTAATGAAGCAATGAAGGTTGTGGAAACTTCCGTCGCTAAACAACCATTTGTAAGGGGAAGGGTAGGTCCACAGGAGATCCTTTCTGATCTTTGTATGTATAGCATAATATACAGCAGGAAATTTAGTACTTCTGACTACCCGTTTAGACATGTCAGTTCTTGATGGGTTTTGTCTCTTGCTTGGATTCAGTAACGCAGTCCCTTATTTTCTGCTTTTGGTCTTCTAAAGTCTGTTGAAATCATTAGTATTGTAGGAATCCGCAAAAATTCTCTGATCAAAATTCCATACTGACTGTTTGGACATGTTACCTGGATTTTAGCAACATGGCTGCTCAGAACATGGTGTGCTTGTGTCTGAAGGCAATGGTTTGGGTCTAAAGAATGTGAGATATGATTGTGCAAGAGGGGGAATAGGATAAAGCCCTCATTCTTACATTACTACTTTGCTGAGTGTTTGTTTCTTTCAGTTCAGAATCTGGGCCGTCCTTACTGGCTGACGCTAGCTCCTATGTACATTTGGATCATGATTTTCTTCAGTCAGTCCCACAAAGAAGAGAGGTTTCTCTTTCCCATCTATCCCCTCATCTGTCTCTGTGGTGCTGTGGCTCTGTCTGCTCTTCAGGTAAGTTTTAGTGGAACGTGGTTTTTTAATGAGCTCATACCTTTAGGAGGCATAACTGCTAGCTGACTTCTTTAACATTGCTTCCCAAAGTTTGGGAACATCTGCAGAATATCGGTGTCTGTGACACAATCTACAGTGATCACACAGTTCAGGACTGTCCTATGCATAGTTTTTGATCATTGTCTTTAATCTGTTAGCTGGTACAGTTTTCATTTTTGAACCATGTTTCATGGATAGGTGTTGAGACTCTGGAAGCAAAATGCACAGCTGTTCTAATACTGAAGTGTGTGTGTGTTGCTGATTTTACAAGTTAAACCATAATCTTCCTGTACAGGTTGATTGAGAGTATGTGGAAAACTATTAGCCTTCTGTAAGATGTGATGTAAAAGCAAAAATATTTGGGATTTCCCTCCTGAGTGTCGTACAGAATGAGCTCATCTAATAATCTTGGACTTCAGTGCAGACTGCTTAACAGCCTAGCAAAAAAAGATCAAATTTAATGGCTTTATAAGGTGATCACATTAGGAGCTTGTCCGGGATTGTGTGAAGTGATAAATGGTTGAGAATATTTCCTTGCCACTAATTATTTCACGATGACTTTGAGTTGTTCTCCCACCCCAAGTGGGAATTTCTGGTGAGGAGCAGTTGTGATGTTGTAGTGCCAATACAACACAACATCCAAGGGATGTCATGAGGATTAGTAACTTGCTTCCAGCATTGTGCCTCCTTTGTCTGCTGTTAAGCAAGCTTTAAGGGGCAGGAATATGTGTGTGTAGGAAATGCATTTTATTGTATCCTAGTAGGAATCCTTCACTGATTTGAAAAAGGAAAAGTGATCTTGTTTAGGTGTCGGGACATTGCGTTGGACATTTGGAAGAGCCAAAAATTGGATGTTTAGTAAATATCACTTGAAACACTTCATAGAGTAAAGCACTAATATAGATTGATATAAACCTTTCCAAAGCTCAAAAATTATTCGTCTTTTCTCTGTTAAAGAGGTGCAGGAATGCATTCACTGGTCCGAGTTAGAGCCGGTTGCAGCTGTTCGGCCTCATTCTGCTATTACTCCTCTGTCCTGCTATGCACCACTGCTGGCTGTTCCTGTCCTGGGCTCCCCACCAGCATTGCCTGCACCCCTCAAATCACTCTCACTCTTCCCCTGGTCAGTTGCTATTCTGACTGTTGATCTCTCATCGCTGCTGATGCTTTGCAGTGCTAAGCTGGAGCACCCCAGATGAGTTTCAGTCCTTGCATTCATACAGGATCAAGCTCTGTAATGTCAGCAGTTTTACGGCTCTGACTGAGAATTGCTATGTGCTGTCAGAACGTTCATCAGAGGGCAATGGTTTAGGACCTTTGCCAAATACGGCTTTAGGAAAATCTAGTGTATATTTCTGTCCTGCATATTTTAACACTGTTTGACAACATTTTGTCCAGTATTCAGTATCCAGCTGAGAATTTAGAACTGATTGCCCACTAGTAGTACAAGCTTGTCAGAGTCTACTCCTCCAAACCGCGTGGATCTGGCTGTTACGGGAAAAATGCAAACGAGACAAGAGGAACAGAACCCAGGTTAGGATAGGAAGTGAATAATCACTCCTGCAGAAACACAGGGCAGGAGGGAGGGACCAAGCAAAGTATTGGATGTAGTTCCTCCTGGGTATTCCCAGAAAGGCTTTTAAATTAGAAAAACCTAAAGGGCTTTTCTTTTAACAATTTTAGAGTGGCTTGTGTTTAAAGGTGGATGCAGAGTGTGCTGTGTGTTCTTTTATCCACTTCAAAGCTGTAGTTTGTGCAGACAGGGTAAACAACCATAGGTCACTCAGTAAATCTGGGTCATGGAACTTCTGTTAGAGAGGAAGTCAGTCCAGCATTGAAAATGAGGTCTGTCTGTGTAGGGAAGGTCTACAGAAGTGTCTGAAAGGGACACTTGCTGCTGGTTCACCTGGGAACAACCAAGCTGGAGCCCTGGTAGAGAGCACTTTACAGCTTGACTAGAGGCCTTCCTAGGGAAAAGAGCTGAAAACATCTTTAAATACCCTAGATTATCAGTTAAGAAATGTGACTGAACCATGTGAGTTTCTGTGCATTTTTTATGGGTCTGAATGAAAAAATGAAGACCAAAGATCTGGTGGGAGATGCAGGCACTGCTGTAAGGTCCTTATGAAAAATAGAATTTTGCTAAACATATCAGAGTTTGAGTAGTTTTATATTGTCTTTTTTTTCAATCTCTCCACAGAAATGTTACCACTTCATATTCCAGCGCTACCGCCTGGAACACTACACAGTCTCCTCCAACTGGCTGGCTCTAGGGACTGTCTTTCTCTTTGGCCTTTTGTCATTGTCACGCTCTGTTGCCTTATTCAGAGGTTGGTATTTTAGACTTGTTCTGTGCTTTCCTGGGTATTGGTCTTGGCAAGTCTTAAGGCCTGCCTAAGTTGTGCTGCTTTGACTATGCAGCACAGTAGAAATAAGGAACCTCAAAGTTTGGATGTCATTGTTGCAGGGAAAGGAATAAGTTCTAATGGTCACTATTAATGAATGATTATACGTGTGTGTGTATGTATATGCACATTCATACGTGTGTATGAACATATGTATGTATTCATGTATGTATGAATGTATCACTAGAATTACATCAGTTAAAAATCTGCTGCCCTTCACCTTCAGCCAGTACAACTATACTGATATAAAACCTGTACCCAGACTAGTATTAAAGCAGATACTTTTAACTTTCAAAATATGATCCCACTTGAAAAAGCATTTTCCCATGTAAAACTTGTAATTAGGTGCATGTGTCCTTAMTGGAGATGGATTAGATACGGTCCTTAATTACTTTCTTGAATCAGAGCCATGCAGTGAACCTTCCCACCTCATCAATATTTTTTTGCTTGATGGTAGCCATTGACAGTCAGGACAGGAGAATGTGAATAAAGGTGGTAGGGTACAAGCACTTCTAAAAGGAGGGGGAGCTTTGGAATCCAGCCACTTTTTAGCATAGACCAATTCATTTCTTCAAGAAGTTATCAGTTAAAAAGTTATGCATGAACAATTTTTTGTCATCTTTCAAAAGTAGTCATGTAAATATCACCTATTTCTTTAGCCTTATTTACAACATTCTGCCTTCAATAGGCTACCACGGGCCCCTGGACCTGTACCCAGAATTTCACAGGATTGCTACTGACCCAAGTATTCACACTGTGCCGGAGGGGAGACCGGTTAATGTCTGCGTGGGAAAGGAGTGGCACAGATTTCCAAGCAGCTTTCTCCTGCCAGATAAGTAAGTCGTTTAATGTAAAAGGTACAATTTGGTGAGATTCATAAGGAGGGGCACTTCTCATAAGATGTATTTACGGGAGTAACCTTCAAGACTTTGTATCTCTGTTGACACCAGCATATCCAAAACAAAGGATTCCAAAATTTGTTGTCAGCAGATTACGTTGGCCACAAGCTACTGAAAATTTGTAGTGTGACTGCTCCTCTAGCAGGGCTGCCTACCCTCAGGAATGAAACATCCTTGGTTATGCTTTTGATTTTCTCCACACAAAATGTTACTCCTGCATTTTCCTGCTGGTTTTCTCCACACAAAATGTTACTCCTGCATTTTCCTGCTGGGCTTTCTGACACTGTTCTCTGCAGTTGGCAGCTCCAGTTCGTCCTGTCAGAATTCAGGGGCCAGTTACCAAAACCATTTGCCAAGGGACCAATGGCCACACGGGTCATTCCCACTGACATGAACGACCAAAACAAGGAAGAGCCATCTCGATATGTAAGGATTATATTCCTGTTTTCTTTTCCTTACCTTACTGTATAATTTGTATTAATATAACGCCTATGATTGGGTCTCTCCATTTTGTTTCCTGGGGACCATACAAGTTACAGATCAAAAATGGGCTGTCTGCAGCACTTGGAAATTTCCCCATTTATGTGAGTCGTTTCTGTTTGCATTTCATCTGCCTATTTTTCATTTAAAGACATAATAGTCATGATAATAAAAGAAGTAGAAGAAGTAATAATTCCTAGTTATTGCAATTTTGAGTTTAGTATGATGTGTTACTGTGGTCACAGGAGAGTGAACTGAGCGAGTAGTTTGAAATCCCCCACAGAAAATGTTTGTCACTGAGCAGGGATTGAAATTTTCCTTTGTACTTTCCTTTCTTTTTAAATATAAATGTATTCATCATATTTGCAACTGAGAAGGAGGAACTTAATTTGGAACTTCACTGAAACAATTGCATCAGTGATTTCAATGGGAATCTGTTAAGATAATGTTTACTGGTGTTATTAATTTGTTACTTTTCCTGGTTGTATTGTGTTACCTAAACAAAAACAGTGCACATATATGAATATTTTAAAATTACTGTCAGCTAACTTCTTTAAAATTATTTAGCAGGTTAAATCTTAGCAGTGCACTAAATATTCTTTGCAGTGCACTAGATATTTAGTCATCCTTTCTTTTTTGTCCTAAGGGTTGAATGAGAGGAACTGCCAAGAAATGGATAGTCCTTTCTTCATTCTCTCTTAGCACTTTGAAGGATAGCTTTGGTATGTCCATCAGTATATAGGAAGCACTCACATGTAGTGGACCAGGTCTCTGGTTTACATGAGTGGGTCTATCCTGGCTGAAGACAGTAGACATATGCTTGTTTACGTGGCGCATGACTTTGGCCTGTCAGACATTGTACAAGCACTTGTGATCTGCTCACAGAAGTGGATGGAAGGCAGTACTATAACACAGGAGCAAACTGTGTGGGTAAAAGCAGGGATCAATCTTCTGGGTTAAAGCTGTCTTATTTTCAGCCTCATTATGTAGTTACTGGAAATGGAAAGGAGGCGTGTTCCCACCTGAGAGAAGCTGTCTGCTGCAGTGCATTTAATTTACGAAATGTTTAACTGTGGCATATTTTTAGCACAGACAGCTGGCTGGTGCACAGCCTGTGACTAATGGAGCAAAACACACTTTTGTTTCATGGTTGTTTCTTAATGTCACCCTACAATTTTGTTACTTCTCATGCAAGCAAAAGGGCCTAGGACATTAGAAATTAGCTACTAAATGTGAATTTTAAATGGGGTTTTAAAACTTTTACTTCTGACCTGCTAGTAACACCAAGAGAACAAGATCTTTTCTCAAGTTTAGTGAGCTTACGAGTGCAAGCATATCCAGATTTTAGGAAAGAAAAAAAAAAAAAAAAGTTAGCAAGCACTGGAAAGGACCATCATAGCGAATAAATCTAAATAGCATGAGTCTGTTGGTCCTTTTAAAAGGGAGAAAACAAATGGTTCAAAAGGATTATGAAAGCCATGGACAGCTTAAAACCAATTAATGGCTGCAGAAATGGGACTGATCTCTCTGTTTCAAGTGTAAGTATCTATTACTTCTCTGCTTGAAAATTGAAGAGTAATCTCAGTGTTTCTGTTGCTATGAGACACTGAGGAAAAGAGTGATTTGATCTTCTTGTTTTGCAATTCTTCCTTCCTTAATCATGTTGAACAGCACTTAACTTGTACTTGTCCTACTAGGGAGATGCATTTGTCTTTGAAACTGCTGAGAAAGAGATAAGGAGTATTATCCCTTACAAAGATATATCCAAGCAGGAACAGTAGATTAGGCCTAAAAGCTGAAACTGTTAAAAACTCCTGACTTCAGAGGAAGTTTTTTTTTAACCACTTCATTTTCACTTCTTTTCCAATTCCCTTTAGCTCTGTTTTGAACCGTAAGAATCACCTGAAGCTTGGTCTCATTTTTGAAATATGTGTTTGAGTGATCAGTAAAACATCTCTGGTTTTGCTCAAAACAGTTGAACTTTTATCTGTGGTAAACCAGACAAGCTCCTGTTGTCCTCTGTGTGGCCAGGCTAACATCCATCCAAACCTCAGTGAGAGACATGTGGCTGCAGCAGTACAGCAGCAGGCTGTGCCCTTAGCTCCATCTCTGTACTGTACCGTGCCCACTCCTGCTATTCAGAATGTGATCAAATGTAGTTCTCCACCACTTAGCACAGCGGTTGCATCAAGTGAAAAAAGAGTGGGAGGAGGAAAGGGAAAGGAGAACAGAAGAGGATAGGATGTAATTTAGAAATTCCTTGCAGCTCCGTTCACTAAGACTGACTTCTTTCTACAAAGAAACATTTCAAGGTCTGTGCACCACTGAGATCTTGTGTAAATCCCCAAATAAATGCATAGGTGCTGTGTTGGCCCTCTGACCAGGATGAATATTATCCTTAGCTTCAGTGTAACTTGTAAGAATGCACTGTGGTCTACTTGGAATGGTAGAAGGGAAAGCTGTCTTTCACCTGGCAGGTAATTCATATGCACTGGAAGTGCCAGCCCTTTTAGGGGAGCACTTAGAATGAGAGAAGTGAGATCAATCTTAGTGCTTGAGGCAGTAACTTGTCTTTCTCTGAATGATTCTACATCACTTACAGAAAAACTTGGGTTAGTGGTTTGGGAGTCTTTTTGCTAATGAGCCAGAACCTCTCTTAGGGCCTGGAATGTTCTTCTCATACAGTGCAAGAAGTGGATTCAACATTCTACTCAGCTGAGTTTCCCATGGTGTAATTTCATTTGCCACTCAGTTGTGATGACATGGAGCCATCTAATTAAATTGTTTTCAGCCTAAATTGTTATAATAAACCCCAAAGGTGCTTCAGAAAAGTGAATTCAAGCATGTCCAAGGAAGTTTGCAATAAAATTTTGTGGGAGAGCAAGTGGAAATGTGGCAAGAGTTTGAGGGAGTAAGACAGAATATAGTAGTCATCCTGGAGAATCTCGGCTGCCTGCATTTAAGATAACTGATGGGTAGAGGCCTTTGCAAACCTGGCTTAAGGGGCCTTAGCTTTTCATTTGACTAATCCAGCTATAGCTGCCCTGCCTTTTTCTTCACCTTTTCAATGTGGCAAACTTATGCAGTGACTCTAAGGAAATTTGTTTCCTCGTTGAAACACCTGTTCATCACACATTACCTTTTTTTTCTCACTTGATGAGATGTACACACTGTTGTGAAATCAACAAGACACAACTGTGTATGTTGTGTTCTGCCATTGTTAAAGGGAAAATGCCACTTGGGAGAGCTGGCATCCTAAGGAGTACATATAGATCTCTCATGAAGGTCATGGGCCCTCCATGTAAAAGTCAGTGAGACCAAATGGACCAGGACTTGTTGCTCCCCAAACTTGATCATGTTCCTTCCATCAGGCACGTAACTTATTAATGTGAGCCCTCCCCCTGATAGGGTCCTTAGTCTTTCCCTTCCAGCCCCTGTTGCCCTGACTGTTTGCAAAAAAAAGAAATAAATCTGGAGGGGTCTGTCATTTTACAAAGGTCAGTGATGATCTGACCTTGCAAGAACTCCCCCGTAGCCTGCACATTGAAAATCTTGTGCATGAAAAAGGTGAGATTGCAATCTACATTCTGTTCAGAGCCCCTAAGGGATGAACAAGGACCAAGCGTTTGTGTCACCAGCTGAGAGACAATTTTTTTGTGTGTGCGCTGTTGACAGGATCTGATTACGATGCTGTGTGATGCTGGGGCCGTGGAGCCTGTTCTAGACAATAATTCAGCACAATGATTTGTTTTTGTTGCTGTCTTCAGAAAAAACTTGTAACCAGTTTACACCAAGAYGCATGATGAAAGTTCTTGGCCTAGCACAAAACTTTCCTTACAGGTCACTTAGCCTCCTCATGAATTTCTTTCCTGAAAGTGCAGTGGATTGCTCAGTGGAAGGTGTCCTTGTTTATACCTGGGAGAGGGAAAGAAGCATGTTAGAAGCATGCACCTGTCCTCCTGTTCATGCAGTTGGGAGTTCAAACACAGGCTTGGCAGCGGCAGGGTGTTTGGGAGGAGCTGGCTGGACCTTTTATTTGCTTGCCAGTTTCCTTGGTGTTTGCTTATCTAATAGGGCTAGGATTAGATGGCACAAAGTGGCCCAGCACTCTGATAACCCTGTCCTGCTGGATGCAGGGATTGGTGGCAGCTGTAAACTGAGATCTCACAGTTGAAAACTTGGTATTTTTCCTAAATTCCCATGTTAAGTCTCTCTCCTTTCTCACTTGTATTCCACCTGGGTGAAACATCTGCACAACTGATGAGACTTGTGTTACAATTTGCAAATATTTGTTGATCAGAAGTTATGCCCTGTCTTCTGTTCCACTTAACCTGAAGAAAGACTCTGGTGATGTAATTTTTTTATATCTAAATACATGTATTATAGTTCCCTGATGTCTCCCAAATCAAAATATCTAGATTATTGAAGGAAACCACCAATAATTACTAGGGATGTGCTGTACTTCACTGGTGTCTTTTCTCAGAAATTTCAAAATACTGTACTACATTTTAATGTACAATGCTTAATAACATATCAGAGGCAGAAGTGGGAATTGTTAGTCCCCTTCGGCAGTTGGGAATACTGGAGTGCCACAAGGACGGCTTGCAGACCAACAGAGCCAGAAAAAGCATCCAAGAATTCTGTGCGTTCTAAGTTCGCAGAAAGAAATACTGGAGATAAAACTTTCAGATTAATCTGATCGGAAGTGGCACAAGACCGTAAGATAGTTGCAAGCATCAGTCCTGTTGACTCTAGTGCCTCTCAGGTCACTACTGCAAGCTTTTGCCAGAAAACTCAGCCGGTGCCAGATGTGAGGAAGTGTGACCCTTGGCTGACAAAACCTAGTGTCAGCAAAATACCCAAGTACAGAGGCAATAACTGGTAGAATTTGCTTTGCTCCAGTGGCTGAAAATCATTATGCCAGCAAAAGCTCAGCCTTGCTGCTGTACACTGCATCCACGAGGGGCTCATTTTTCTGGTGTATTGTAATGATATAGCTACCCTGGTATAATTTAAACATGGCCTTAGGCTTGTTATTATTTCAGTTTTGAAAATGTGACTTAGATCACTTAAAGACAATTAGATCTTCAACAGGAAGACATCAGCCCTATTTGTAACCTGTCCTCTCCTCTTGATCTCTTATGCTCAATGCAGAGGTTTCTACACAATGTAGCCTCTTGTTGGGCTACCTTGTGTGAAACTTATCTCACATCTGATGGTTATTTTTAAAAGGAAATTTGTCCTGGTAGGAACTCAAGTCGTCTTTGTAGCTGACAGTTCACATTTGTCTTGGCAGAGTTTTTATTCCTCAGCAGCTCAAGTGCACATCTGTAGGAGTACCTGTGAGGAGTGGGGAGAAGAGGGCAGGAGGTGGGGGCTGTTAGCCAGAAAGGACGCAGGATATTCATATAAATGAATAGTACAGCCTGTTCATATCCAAGAGAACTCTCCCCAGCAGGAAGGAGAAGGTTGCATAATGCGAGTCTCCTGAGGACATTGCCCGCAGCTCATTTAACTGGGAGGTCACACACATAATTCATTTCTGTGGTGTTGCTTCCTCGAATGCATTTTCATAATTTGGCAGGGTGTCACCAAATATTTCGGTCAGGGCAGAGCAGTTACTTGCGTCATAGGCAGCTGATAAAGGCATGACTGTGCTGATACCAAGTCCACATGGTCTGAGAGGTGCAATGTGATGTCCATCTGCTGCAAGTGAGGCAGTGAGGGTCCTCAGTGCTACAGGACAGGTTATTCATGCACAAACCCCTCCATAATTTGTGCCAGACAACAAGCTTACTCTACTAGAGCTACTTACTGTTTTCTATGATTCTGCTTAAGCCCTGCCATGAGATGACAAGACCGGTACCATGCGGCTTGCAGAGTTAACAGGTTGTGGAGCTTGTGTGATCCTTGTGGGTGGCCCGTATTAGTCTGTATGTGTTCCGAGCCAAATGTGCTGGAATTGTGTGCAACAGATTGTAAAAGCACTTCCAAAGAAGGCATGAAAAATTAGGTGAGTGAGGGGATTTCTTTTGCAGAAAGTTGGCAGATAGATACACTGTTTCTTATAGGAGGATAAACGGGAGCGTGAGGCACTGGCTCCCCTCAGCCTGATCTAGCATGTACTTCGTTGTCTTTCTTGGGGAGTGGGTCAAGCCTTTATTGTGTGAACTTGAGTGTACGTTCTTTAGGGCCAGGACAGCACCTATACAAGGCGTTAATTGGCAGTGTCTTTGGATGTTTATACATTACAAACAGTTCATGACCGTGACAAACTGCTGAGTTGGTACACTTCCCAGCATCCATGTTTAGTATTCCTCTGGTCTACAGAAATATTCCTCTGGATGTGCCTTGACATAAGGTGCCCTTCTCACTGTTGTGCATGCACTTTGGAGCAGAATTCATGAATTGCTGTTACAGTAGTGATAGGAGTAGTTATCCATAGATCACTCAAAATGAGAGGATATACTGGAAACTTCAAAGGTCTGTCCTTTTCAGAGTTTTTATCAGTGATTTGCAGGGGGGAAGGAGGAATAGGCAATAGGCTTATTAAATAACAAATGATGTGGGAGAAAGTATGTAATTAGAATTCAAAGTGATTTTGACAAATTGGAGAAAGGATCCAAAAAAAAAAAAAGGGTGAAATTTAGTATGGACAGTGCACTAGACAGAAATAATTCAGTGAATACATGTAGGTTGAAGACCAGCCAGTTAGGCACAAGTCCTTCAGGAAAGGATCCAGGGGTGCAACGAATCACTGGATGAATACAACTTAGTAATGCCATGCTGCTGTATAAAGAGATGAGCCACATAGAGGCTTATATGCACAGGAGCATGTTGTGCAACTGTTGCTTTGCTGCTCTGCATTAGAAAGTCCTTCATTGAAGTGCTACATCCTGATTTGGGCACTGCATTCAGGACAGATGTGACTAACTGAAGACCCACAAGAATGATCGCAGGGGTAGAAAACATGACTATAGAGTAAAATAGGGTTGCAGAGAAGACAAGAGCCATCTTCAGATAACAGAACTCTAGTATGTAAAAAATATCTCAAGGAAAATGATGTTTTCCTTGTTCCTGATGTAAAACAAGTAGGAACAGGCATAAACTGAAACAGAAAAAGATTCAGTGTAGACATCAGGAAACCTTTCTAACAATAAAGATAGTGACGTCTTTTGCCTGGGGAGCTTATGGAGTCAGCATTGTAAGAAGTCTTTAATAGCTAGTTAGACAACCACCAGGAAAAACATCAACAGAATTGGTTCTGCCACCTCAAATTCCCCTCTGTGACTTGACAGTTCCTCAGTAAGAGAGCTGGCAGTGGTACTTCCTCAGAGAGGGACCCTAGGACTCTCCTCCTATGACCAGAGCAGTAGTGGTAGCTCGTATTCCCCCATAAAGGTTTACTTGAAAACATTCAAAATATTTTACCATGTATCCTGCATGAAGCATTTCACCTGTTGCTAGAAATTTAACCCCCTTCTCATTGATAAGTAACAGCCTGTATAAATGAACACATAAAACCAGAAGCCTACAGGAAATGAACCACAAGAATGTCTGTCTTTCTGCAGATTGACATTTCCAAATGCCACTATCTGGTGGACTTGGATACAGCAGCTGAAACCCCAAGGGAGCCAAGGTATTCCTCCAACAAGGAAGAGTGGGTAACCATTGCCTACAAGCCATTCCTAGATGCTTCCAGGTATGCTTTACACATTTGAGAGGGAGGGAGAAAGGCTGGCAGGTCTGTGAACTAATTCTGTTCAATTATCTGCTTGCAAAAGTAGCTATATACAGGGAGGAAAGATACACTGGCAAATGCCAGCTTGAAATCCAATTGCCAGTAAAGGCAGCTTGCTGGCTACAGTGGAACCTTTGTCAAAATTGTACTTGCAATATTTATGACCTAGGTTGCTTTAGAAGGTGAAGCTAGCTGAGAAGGGTGGTGAGAAGGATTATTTTTAGAAAGAATCCTCCCTGTGCACTGCTTGCTGAAGTAATGTTTTTTGTTTTGCTTTCTAAAGAAATGAGGTGTATGTCATCTCCTCCCAACAGACTTTTGAATCTGCGGTCTTATTTCAGCCAAATTCAAGACAGGTGTAAGTCAGTCTCAAAGAGCATGAGCTCTTACAACTTTTATGAAAGCTGGCAGACAGAGAGAGGAGGCAGCCTCATCGAGTGAAAAGTCAGCAAGGTCACACCTTTATTAGGCATCAGAGAATCCATGGAAGAGACCTCTGTTAGAATCTGTTCTTCATTAGTTCTACTGCTCACTGAACAACTTGCTTGTGTGTCTGAACAGGAATTTCTGTGAGAAGCAGAGACTGAAATTGCTCTCCTCCAGGCTAACGGGGTGGAATCAGGGTTGTCAAACTGGGAATGTTGTTAATACATTCCTGCAAATACAGAAACCCTTGGCTGTAAGGGGATGGTTATTTAGTCATTTAAAGCTCTGGTCATGTAGCAGTTTCATAACAGGACAGAGAGGCTGACTGGAAAAACCTCTGTAAAAAACTAACACAGAGTTCAGTGCCCTCCTATTTTCTATGTGAGACCTTATTGCTTCCTAGTAATAGGACCCTCCTGGGAGGGGGGCTGGTAAAGGCAGTTAAACAGTGAGAAAGAGTGATAATGTTAGAGCAACTCCCAGGAGTACTCTAATGTTCCCAGCTTGCTGACACAAACAGGTTTTCTTGGCAAGGTTTTTCATGAACTATGTTTTCCGAGAGACCTGCTGTTACATTCAGGCAGGACTTTAGGAAGGGAGAATGAGATGGCCAATGAGTCTTATTAATGAGGCAATAGAAGCATCTGCATAAGAGTTTTGCAAAGGACTCCTTGTGCAGAGCATATACCCCTGAATGTGCATTTCTGCTTTGAAGACACATTCGTGTGTCTTTAAAGCTGGTTTATCTTGCTATCCTCTGCTGAACAGCCAGGCTTTGATTGTTTGGACCTGTTCTAAAGTCCTTTGAAGTCAATCAGAGGCACTGAGTCAGGTCCAAATGAGCCTTTAAGACACCTTGGGTTAACCATAGGGATGTAATTTGCTAGGGTTGCTTTCAGAGGTAGCGGCTGTCTGCTGCAGAGATGCTAGCCTGCCTAATGAGAGCAAAGTGAATTATTCTGGTATGGCTGTACATCTCTCAGACTTCTCCAGAATGTCCTGGATTCTCCATGGCATCTTTCCACTTTTGCTCATTTTTCCTGTACTTAGCTGATGTTTGGTAGAGAAGGAGTTGGTCTGTCTCATGGGGCTTTTTGGATTATTGCACTTTCAGCCCCCACCCATAGCCTCTGAGCTTTTGATTAAAGCTCATGAGAGACATACCACTGCTCTCTCTTCTGAACCCATTTTGTATCCCCTTAGAGGCTGTGCCCTGCTGAATACAAACCAGCATCTGTCTGGAAGCAGCAGCACAGTGTATCTGCTTCCTTTGTGGGGAGAGAGTTGAGCCTGCAGCTGTAGGCCTTACCACAGGACAGACACAAGTGTTTTGAATCCTCCACTTTCACCCAGGCTTCTTCGTTCATTCCTAACTTGGCTGGGGATTTTTCCTGTAAGGTGCATGATACCATCTCAATCCTGACCCTACTGCAGCCTGCAATGCTGACTGGAATCAGTACAAGGAGTTAAGGTGGAGCCAAATGCATAGCTCAGTACTGAACTGAGTCCTTGTCACTCTCTTCACTGCTTTAATGCTGTTTCCGTATGAGTCACTCTATGACATTTTTCTTTCTTTTTTCCCCTCCTTCTTATTAGGGGAAATTGATAGGATTAAGGAATTTCCCTATTTACAGCTAAACCCCTGTGTCCTGCCAAGCATAAATATCTGGCTGGCTTCTCAGGAATTTGGCTGAATACATAGGTAGATGTGATGTTGCAGCTCTGTGCTTCTAGGGGAAATGCTGTCAAAGTACTTCCTGCCAGACTGAGGCTGCTAACTTACTCCCAAGCTTGGCAGTGAAAACCTGTGTAATCATTTTGATTTGATATATGATACTGTGTGTTGCATTTAGATCATCTAAACCCCAGCTAGATTCCCAAGCTGTATGTTTCTTGTTGGCTAAGTATCTCTGCAAGCCTGCAGCCAAATTCCGGTAACCCACTCAGGATGGGGATGTGGATTTCTGTATGTGGTCCTTCATGTCTGGCTTGTGAAGGGAGAGTGCATGTGGCCGTTACCACTGGAAGTAATGGCTTGGCTTGTTGTAGCAAAGGTAGCATCTCACCACGGAGCAGCAGCTTGTTGTGAGAAGCTGGGAGTCACAGAGAGATTCTGAAACTTCAGAGCATACTGACCCTGGTAACAATGAGATGTAAAGGCAGAATACTGCGGGTGGGGAAAGGGGAGCATACTCCCTGGCTAAGCAATCACTGAGACCTTAGAACAGATCATCTGAAGGTGGTGGGGAGGGAAGGGGATCTTTTTGGCTGCTGTGTCCTCCTTAACAAAAGATGCTATTGCATTAGTGGGAGACTGGAATAGAAGAGGGTTTGCAGAGCACGTCCCAAGAGTAGGTCAGGCAGTCAGATCCTTAGCCCTGCTGGTGTCACCTGTCAGCCTCCGCCGCTCCTGTTCTTGGGCTGCATGGAAATTCTCCATGCTGTTCCTTATCAATGCCTCACAGCTGGAGTAGAGGGGAGGTGTGGTGTCTTCACCAGTGGAGGAGGCCAGGTTGCCATAGCAGCAGGTCTGATTTCCATCCCTGCTGTTAGTATCTCTAGAGCTCCCGCAGTTTGGAGCGCTGGGCTCTGTCCCTTCAGCAGACCTTCAGCAGTCCGCAGGTGGGGCAGCTCAAGTGCACAGTGCTAGTGAAGGACTAGAAGGGCATGTGCTTACCTGGGGGATATCACTGATGCTGAGGGATGAGAGAACCAGCAGTGTCTCCCCATCTTGTCACCCTGCTTGTCTGACAGATTCTCTGTTCCCCCTGAAGAAGAACAGTAAGCCAGGAACCATGGCCTGCCTAGCAGGGCAAATGCGTAGCAGTGGGCACAGCTTCCCAAGAGAACTCATGGTACAGTGAAGAGCAGAAAGAACAAACCATGCAAGGTCTGATCTGCCCTGGTTTTAGCCAGTGTGTCATTTAAAGGTATCACATTTAAAATTGGATACTACAGACAAGGTCAAGGTCCCTTTGCCAGCCCATCCACAACAGCTTGAGTAAGAGAAATTTCAGAAAGGCTCTTTTTGGATTGCTGGCTTCATAATTTTTTGTCATATATTTTTAATTTCTTTCTGTAATTTGGCCCTTGGAGAAGAGGGAGGGTGGAGGAGTGATTAAGGGGCTCAGCTGGAACTTGGTGCTCCCATGACTCTGTCCAGGTCTCTTAAATCCTCCCTGAGTTGTAGTTTCCCATTTGGACCAAAAGTTTGTTAGCTCCCCACTTATCTCCAGGCAATGGATGAAAGAGTGAGGAGCTTCAACTTCATAATAGTGGTGGCAGGTAAATACCTTTGCATTGTGTTGCATCTGAGTATTGGAATTTTGCTGCAACATCCATATAAAGGTTTCCCATGGCAAATATTCATAATCGGTCTGTTGAGCTCCTTGCTCTGAATGCGTCATAGCATTTCTAAAATAAGACAGCGTTTGCTTTGGTTTTTTCCCGGAGTGTGATTGAGTTGTAACTTGCATAAAATAATGGGGCTCAAGCAATTCTCAAAAGGGGAAATGACACAAGTTTTGCAGTAGATTGGCAGCTGACGGATGAGTTAGCTAGTGGCAATTGCAGATCTGCCTAGCAATTGAATGAGATGTGAGGGTCTGTCTCACCCTACAGACCCAGGCATTAGCTATTGTCCTTTTGTTGAGATTGGAAAACCTCATTTGCAAAGCAAGTACTACTGGCATGTCTTTCTGTCTGTGGCTGCAGCAGTCTCCCTTGCTGCTAGTCAGCCCTTGCTTTGCTTGCTTCTGTCCTTATCCCAGTCTGTAGAGTACCAAGCCTGCTAGAGTGGGCACTGCAGAGCCTCAGAGAGAGGATGCTGAGAGTTGCCACTCCATCCAGCTGGAAGGTTCTCTGAGGGCATCAGTGATTCCCTGAGACTGTTTCAGGGATGCAACAAGTACTTCTATAGTCCAGAAAGTTGTTGGCAGGCCTAATAGAGGAGAAGGTACGGAAATCCCAGGAAAAACACTTCTGTGGTTTTGTTTCGTTTTAATTTGAGACAACAAATCTAGGCAGTGCTGTCTCTCTCACGAGTTGAGAAATTGATCATTCTGGGGAGCTTAGCTGCAGGAGAGCAGCAGTAACACAGTTGTAACAGCATGTTAGGTGCTAGAAATTGGTTAAGTTGAAAGGATCCCAGAGCTAGTAGATCTGTGGGGAGACTTCTTCCCAGGGTCAGACACACAGGTCTGTGGGTAGAGTCAGTGAAGATGCATCAAGAACTCCTATAATGATCCAGGCTGCTGACATTTCTGAGCATGTACCTTCCCCCCCTCCCCAGCTCAGCAGAATGACGCATCTCTCAAATCTGGCACCTGCTTCCACACAATGATTTGGAAATGTCCCCTGCTACCTATGAAGTAAGTGTAAAAACACTRTGAAAATGCAGCTTTTTTTATAAAAGGGAAGGAGGAACAGAAGTGTCACTTTGAACTGAGCTGTGAGGGAAGCTGCCAGTTTAGATTTCAGGTCTGCAGCTCAGTGGCTGCAGAGCAAGGAGCATTTTGGGGGGGGAAAAAAAATCAAACACCTCCCCACCCAAAACCAAACTCCAGCTCTTGTTCTTTGAAAATAAATGACCCCAGCAGTTCAATTCACTCCTGCTGAACTGGAGGCTTCTGGGACTCACTGCGAGTCTCACACTGACGTCAGCAAGTGCAAATGTAAATCTCAGCTGGCTCTGATAAATGGTGCTGCTAATTGAATTAGAGAGTACTTCAAGCCACCAGCTAATTATGCTCCTCAGGAAGCTGCTTTGTCCAGGTCCATTTAATTCTATATTGGCTGAGCGCTCCGAATCTGGCACAGAAAAGGGGAAATATATTACAGCTCCCCACTGAGGAGCACATATTTTCCAGCTCTTTAGGCTGAGCTGTCTGCTTGCTCCAAACGCTTGGGTTTTCCATCAAAAAAAATATTCTTAGTGCAAAATTAATGATTCGGTCACCTTGTTCTAGCATATCATTACCCTGGTTTGACAAGAGACTCTGTCTCATTCCCCTTAATGGTGCTTTCCTCCAAGTTACGTGAGATGTTTTCCCTACTTTTGTTTTATAAGTAGCTAAATTTCTTCGTAGGTGCATGGCTAGTACAACATTTAACACCTAGAGGAAGTGTAAATGTTAATGGATTTTCAGAGAGCTTTGATCATGAGCTTCCTGTGTATGCCCATAGCTAGAAGGTACTAGGTGCTGCGCATGTGGCAGAGATTCAACTTCCTCCTGCCTCTTCTTTCTGCCATTCCCTTCTCTTCTTCCTTCTCATGCTTCTTTCTGAATTCTGCTCTCACTGGGGTAAGAAGTTCAGGTTACAGGATGCAGTTAGGAAGAATCTCCCACCACTACGTGTATCTAACTGCTTCCATTCCATGTCAGTCTATGAGCTTGGGAGGGGGGGCTTGAACATCTTCACTTAGCAGTCCTTGCTTCCATTCCAGAAGAGCCTCCATTGGCATTAGTAGAACAGGACTGTTGAGTTGCTTTCTTCTGAAGTCCAATAGGTAATTTACAGAAATACGCTTAGCACCAAACGGCACTGTGGTTCCAGCTCTGCTGGGAGTACTGGTAACTGTGCACCTCTATCCTAACTGGGAGCTGCTCTGAGTGCTGCAGCAGTCGCTCCCCTGGAAACCAAAAAACTGTAAAAGAATTCAGACCCCCCTGGAATGTGCGATACCTCCCATGTCTGGAGCACAGCAGCAGCTGGGCAGAATTTGCCTGTTCCCCGGCTTTGGCCTGGAGCCCACCACTGAAAGAGCCTTGCTGCATCAGTGTTCCAGTAGCATTGCACTAGACCCTTGGCTACCCAGCTTGGAGTGATTGTGACCTTGATCTTGCTACCAACATGCTGCTTGGGAGCTCTATGCTGATTAAGGCTACACACACTCAGTCTCTGGGGGACAAATTTAGAAGCAAATGCAAATAGAATATTATATATATTCACTGTCATCTGTCATCCCAACCCCTTCCATGTGCCATCTGTTGTCTGAGGTTGCTGAGCCTGACGAAGCGAGGTGAGAGGAGGTAAAGGTTCCCTGTCTGAATTTAAAGCTCTATCATGACTTCCTGAGCTGTAGGTGCAGGTGGTTCTCTCATGGCTGCTGATGAGAGTAGGCATCAAGGGCTTTGCTACTGTGTAGTTACCAGCAGCAAAGAGAGCAGCCTTGTGCTTGTGTCCAGTCTGAGTCTCTTTTCAGTGAGAAGGTTGCTGCTGAACAAATACAAAGGCTGACCTTATAGCTGTGGAGCAGATATGCTGGTGCTACCATTTACCATGCCATATTCAGGGTTTCATGTTTTTATATCTGAGATGTGATTCTCTGAGTACATAAACATTACTATTTTTAAGATGCCTCTTCTATTTTCTGTTGCCTTTTTTTAACCTGTGTCCTTAGACTAGGTAATTGGAACCAATGTAAACTGTTCCCTTTTCACCTTTGTAAGTCTTGTTAGTGAAGAGTCATTTTGCTATGGCACCAGCAGCCTGACTAGCTAACACCTGGTGGAAACCAAGGACTCCTTGTGGACTTGACAGCTTGAGTAATACTTCATTTCGCCTTGAAGAGCAGGGTGAACTTCACTTTTGGGGTCTTCTCTGGCTAAATGAGATTTACAGCTCTCCATTCTTGGAGCATGTACTTCTTGTTTTGGGGGAGGAGTACAGGAACGTAGATCAGCTGTGGCCTTTATACACCAATTCACTGTATTGTTATTTTTCATGAGTGCCTTGGCATTATGTATGACATCCACTGGTGGGAAGAGCAGCTTGCTTTCTGCTCTGTGTTCCTTGTAATTTTCCACCCTCAGTATTTTTTTCCATCAGTCATTCCTGCCTCTCCTTTTTTGATCTTCTTTTTACCAACAGTATTTTCTCCTCCCGTTTCACTGCTGATATAAACTGTGAAACAGTGAACACTGACATTTAAACTGCTGCTAATAAGGGCTGAGTTGCCAGCAAAGTTAAGAGCATGTGAAGAGCTTTTGTTTCTCAGAGTTGTTGTTTCAGGCTGTCTGCAAACTCAGGATGGTTACATTGAGCTGGCTTATTTGGGAGGAGATTTTTGCTACTACCAGCTCCTGGAATATCCTTTTGTTCTAGAAAGCAAAGCTGAATCCTGCACACCCTGAACACATGCCATAAAGACCACGTGAGCACAACCATGTGAGCTGCATTGGGCCTATAGTTCAGAATACCAAGAAGTAAAACATATAGGGAGTGTTTCTCACAAAAGGTATAAAGAAGAGGAAGTACAGACAGGATAGTAGTGTTTCTGCAGAGCTGTGAGAGGCACCAGCACTGAGGGTAAACACAGGCGCTTAGTTCCGTTGCTCCAGCAATCAGACCCACCCTTACTGGGTGCCCACTGTGTCGTACAGGCTGTCAGTATGTAGATGCATCCAGGTAAGGGGGAGGATGTGAACTGGGTGCTGTTGTCTGACTGCTGTCTGCTCTACGGCTGGACTGAGCGACTGAAAGCATTTTCAGTGCTACAGACTGTATACTGAGGACCTCAGCCGCCAGCTGAAGGTGCTGCCTTCCTCTCTGTCCCTGAGCTAAACCACGCATAGCTAATTCAACAAATTACTTCATCTTAACGCAAGCACACACCCTGAGCTCTGGGGAATTGTGCTAGTTTCTGTCCCTTTCTTACAATGTAGCAGCAAGCTGGTACTCTACCTTATTTTTCATGTTCCTTGTTTTAAACAGCATCCCAAGCAAGTTGCTTTTTCTTGTTTTTCTTTCTTTTCTTTTTCTTTGCTAAAGGGAATTGAAGTGAAACCACACGGTTTACAGAGAGCAGCCACGGTAGCAATGGTGGGTTGTCAGGCTCAGAGGAGGAGATGCCAGAATAAGTTCAGCAATGACATGACGTTCATTAGCCACAAGAGATGGAGGAGGAAAATCAAGCACTTGTTTTCAAAGGGATGCTTTTGCTTCTAGTGACTGGAGGGAGGACTGACCTCCAATTTCCAGGCGCAAGGAAATGACAGCTGCAAAAAATGTTCCTTGTTCAGAATACACCAAAATTACCATCTTCTGCCTATTTATTTGCTACTAAGAGATTCTGCTTTGAACATGTTCCTGATTCCAGCACCTCAGGAATTCACAAAGAGCAACCATTTCCAGTGATTCTTTTATTTAGGAACTTTGCTGGGTGCTTTACAATTTGTAAAGGGCCTAACTATTATCACTGAGCTCTTTGTTCTTCGAAGTAAAGCAATCAGCATTTTTACATCCTAAAGCACAAGCTGAGCACTTGGCAAAAAAGCAGGCATACAAGATGCTGGATGTTGAAAGGAGGCGGAGTCTCACAGTTAGAAGTGGGACTTGTAAATTTTAGGAATTCAGACTTGCTCAGTCTCTCTGAGGGTAGACTACTTTCTGCCTCAGTTTCCCCTCTCCAGTGTGGGAAGAATACTGCTTTGTCTGTCATTTTGTCTGTCTAAAGAGGGAATATTTAAACTGAAAAATGCCTTGCTTTGTGCTTGTATGGCATCTTATCTAACAGGACCCTACTGCTGAGTGGTGCTATGCCAATGCAAGTAGATATCACCAGTCTTTTCCTGGACGGTCTTTTACTCCAAGTTGCAGGAGATCAGGAGCTGCTTGTTCTCAGATGATTTACAGTAAGGCTGTCTAAGAACCCTGCCATTGTTTTTTGGACTGCATTTTTGAACGATACCCAGTGCTGCCTTACAATAAGCAAACAAAACACAATTTGTCTTTCTTCTGAAAAAGTGACTTGAATTGGATGTCCAGAACCTTGGCTGTGTTACCAGCAAAGCTGTGTGAATTGCAGTGACCAGCAAGTACATGCTGGATCTGTGTACTATCCCTGACCACTTAGCATGCTGCAAATCAAATTTGAGTGCTGCTGCTGCTTTTTCAAGCTTTATGTGGATGGAGTTAGACTTAATGTCTGTCAAGGGTTGATAGTTTACCAACAAGTTGATCTTAAAGAGATAGAGATAAGCTTCAATGCTGAGGAAGCAAGACTCTGCCCCAGCCCTGATTTCAATAAGTTGCTCAATTTTTTGAAGCTTCTGGCAAGATTCAGTGCTGCTGCTGAAGGACATTATATTTGTCTGCTTCATACCTAAACCTGGATTTTACTATTAGTTTGCTCAGTAAGAGAATACATGCATTTAAAATGTACTCAGCTAGCACAGCTCCAGCAATTAGCAACCAAACAAAAGGTACTAATTTGATGCAGCCATTAAACTCTCCATGCTTGAGTACTCCATGGGTCCAATTGTTGCAAAGTGCTGTGAAATGCCAGCTCCCAGCACTAGCAGGGCATGGAGTGAATGCTGGCAGCCTGCAGCAAACTGCCTTGTAGGCTTTAGAGCAGTCCATCCCTCTTTAATTCAATACCCTCAACAGAAGATCAGCACAAGAGCAAAACTGATTCAAAGTGCCAGTGCCCATCAGAGCTTCTGTGTGCCCTTCAGACATGCGTGGAGGAATTGGTGGCCGGAAAGATTGGATAGAAAAGAGGAGATGCCAGGAGCTAAATGCAGCCTTGCTATCTTTCACCTTCATAGCGTGCCCTGAGGAACAGGAGACCTGCCTGTCTGTGTGATACCAAAGGCCCACAGGGCTGTATTGTCTGCTTTTTGGACAGTGATATCGAGGATCTAAGTTTCTTTTGATAATTACAACACCTTTCTGCCCTCTCTCCCCCTCAATCCTACTGCAATGGATAGTGGCATGCTGAAGAACTGGGCAGGCTGCTGCTCTTAAACTGGTGATGCTGGCACAAACCAGCTTTCGTCCCACCGACAAGGAGAAAATGGGTCTGGGCCTGAACCGTTAGCATTGCTCATGTCACTGACTCACCAGCCCAAATCTTTTGCAAAGCCTCATTTGTATTGTTTTGAACATACTGGCTAATGAGCGCTTTAAGGATGATTTGTTTTTCCTTTCTGGTTTCAGGTCCTCAAAGCTGCTGCGTGCATTCTACGTCCCTCTCCTCTCAGAACAGTACACATGGTATGCAAACTATACTATTCTGAAATCCCGGAGGTCGAAGCAAACCAGGAAAAAAATGGGAGGCTAGCAACACACCTGGGCAACAAAACCAAAAGCATCTGCTGACACTCTTGGACAGCTCCCTAAGTCATCTTCAGTTTCCGTTTTGAAAGACTGTGCTTGTAAGATTCACTAATAAAGATTTCCCATGAAGTGATTTCGCTCTGCAAGCTTCCAGCTGTAAAAAAGGTGCATCATCTGCTTTCAGTTCTCAGTGTCAGGTCTCTGCTCTGCCTACACAGAACATATTGGTAAGAAACCATTTGAAAATCCAGCAGCCACCTACAAATGTATTATCCCTGCTGCTCCTTGTGTTATTATCTATTACACTAGAGAAGAGAAAAAATGGAAGATAAAAAGGAATGACAGTATGAGGTTCTGCTGCAGGTTGCAATCTGGCACTGGGAAAATCCAGCTCAGCCTCTCTTTTTCTCTCTGCCGCTGCCCCTCCACTGTACTCATCTGCCTAAGTAGTGCTCACCGTCTCCTAGGGAATTTTTTCAGGTAACAATGTTTAGGAAATTTTTTTTTTTTTTTTTTTAAAGAAAAAGGAAGGGGAAAAGAAGAAAACACCTGAGAGACAATTAACTGAATCTCAAGGAATGAAGTAGTGTGCACCACAGAGAAACAGCCTGAAGTTGCTCTGTCCAGGAGCCACTTTCAAGGATAAACCTGGGCTTTTGGGAGAAAAAACCCCAAACTTAGGAGTTGAGCCAATGTCACGTCCCGCCTGTGCGGGAGAGGTGACTCAGATTCGTAAATTCCCTCGGTATGGATTAAGGTGAAACAACACTCAAGGTCTGTACATAGATAAAGACTTTTACTCTAAAGCTAGGCTCATTGGTAAATAATTGGATAACAGAAAAGCTTGTTGCTCTCCACTGTTGTGGGAGTTTATGCCTTGCGTTACTTACTAGGAAAAGGTAAAAGAATAAAAGAAAGAGAGAAGGAGAGAGCGAGAGAAAGAAAACGAGAGAAAAAGAGATCACCGGTCCAGGTTCCAGTGTTGGTCCAGCCAACGGGGGTCTCTGGTCTGCAGGAGCGCTCCTTCCAAAGTTCCCACAAGTTCCCGAAAAAAGTAGAAAGAACGAGTCGAAAGATCGAAAGTCCCCCCCCCCATGCACTTGCCTTCCCCTTTTATGCCTGCTGTTCACTTCAAACTGCCCCTCTGCTACAGGGGTAGTTTTGTAGTTCACTTCTATTGGTTCTTGTATGCCTCGTCTTCTCTTGAAGTCACAGTGTCCTTTCTTTTTTCTGCGCATATTCAGTGGGGAAGGGGCTTTGTTGGGTAGGGGGCTTTTCCTGCTGGTGGGTRGATTTTTYAGTATGCTAATTAGGATAGTTCACTCGTAGTTCAAGTAGTTGTTTCTTTGGTTTTATCAGTAGTTCTTGTTTTCTTAACACTTCTCTGGATACTCCCTTATTTGGCCGACTTATGGTGTCGTATTTCTTCTCCCAAGGCCAGACCCAGTTAACTCTCTACAGAGGAGCCTTCCTGGGATTCACCATCCCTCAGTCTTGCGAGTGTTTGAGACATTCCTCGGACAGGCTCAGAGGATCTCCACCCCCTGCTCCCTTATCAAGTTTTGTCTCCTGTCGTTGGAAAACAGTTCTTTGTTCCAGTGGGTTACAGGTTGGCCTTGGTGTTAGCTGCCAGTTGGTCTCTTACAGCCAACTATCTGTTTTAATGGGATCAGAGTGTTTTTGTTATCTGTGAAACCAAGGGTTTGTTTGCTATTTATAATAATTTTTTAAAGATACCTATAACATCCTTCAAATTCTAGACTACAGCATCTTAAAATTTCTGGAAACATCCAGAAAGGAGAAGGAGGATTAATTATTTTTTTTGCAGTTCTGTTTCCCAGAATAGACAGTATGTGTTACATTGGTCCAATATGCTTTAGAGCAATGCTGTATTTATTATATCTCCATTTTTAAAACATGCAGTATCACAAGCTAGATGAAGGGACTTGTTTTCACTCGCATCCTTGGAACTCTGTGGGGATGGGATGGCATGACATGGAGCAAAGAGGAAGTTCCTTTTGCAAAAAGGCTGCACAAGCTCCATGCCCCACTGTGACTGTAATCTAATAAGATTGGTCTGTGTGTGCAGTGACAGAGTGCCAGATCAGGTGGGTGAGGAAGCAGATTTGTATGTTTGGAAGCCATTGGGATCCAAACAGAAAAGCACGTGCCTCTGAGGATACATGTGTTGGTCCAGGTGCAGAATGCAGTGCTAGACAGGTCTCTTGGCCAGTCTGCAGGTTAACAGCTGAGCAGGGTGGGAAGGGCAGGCTGTACCAATGGGGCTGTGATCTAACATGAAACTACTGGGATAAAGCAGGAGGAGCTGGATGAGGAGCAAGGCATGGGCTGAATCATAAGAGCAACTTTAGAAACATAGGGAGAGGTGTTCTGAATCCCCTGCATTTCATTAAGGTGGAGTTTTTTTAACGGCATTGTGCTCTATTGGAAACACAGCTTATAAAGTGCAAAACATGGTAAGAGCAAACTGTGCTTCTTCGTTGTCTGGATGATTACAGCATGGAGAATGCAGTTCTCTTCCATTGCACCCCCACTGTATGGAGGAGCAGTTTGAAGCTGAGGCTCTAAATTCAAACTTTGAAGGCTTAGGGAACCATCTGTGGTGTCTCTTGGCTCTCTTCAGAGAGATGGATTTCACCGTGTGCAAATATCACCCTTCATAAGAGTCCCAATGTGGAGCTTCAAGATTTTCAGCCAAGCAACTGGTGTCTTGGGTGAGTTGGTCTGGAAGGTCTGAGTCACACTGCAGATCAACGTTGTAGTGTCCATGTTCATAGTATTCCCCCACCTCCCTCCAGCCAGCTCTACCCCTCATAAAAGTTTACATATGTTGAACAGGGCTCTACAGTGCCAGTAAATCAAAACCAAAACTTTTGCCCTGCTTGTTGCCTTTCCCCTTGCTAATCCCTGACCTTAAATCAAATAAAGAAACAAATGCAGTTGAAGAACCAGTTGCACCTCTCTCTGGTGCTGTTTGTATGACTGTTCCATGTTGGCATAGCCTGTAACCTCATGTTTAATGTGAAAAGACAGTACAGTAAATATCCATTTTAAATGACTCTGGCTGCTCCACCATCCTATCCAGTTTGATTCCTATTTTGGGGTGGTGGTGGGAGACTGATAACTTGACAATAATTAGGAGTTACCAGTGTTTTCCAGAGGAATGTGGCAAGTGTTTGGTTCCTGGTAGTAAACGCAGGTGCAGCTACAGGTAGTGGACAGCTGGACAGCTTTGCATTCCAGAGTTTCAAATCAAGGCAGGGACTCCATTTTGCTGCTTACCATGCAAACAGGTGGAGTCAATCCTGCCACCTGGAGAATTTGCAGGCTACAGAGATGAGGCAGAGGAAGGGAGGGTTGTTACTCTCATGGATGACAAGAGTAGATCACATTTTAATGCTGATTTCAGGGGGAAGTTGGGAGTCTCAATGCTGCAAAGATCTTGACCCAACAACTCATTTAAGGTCAGACGTGGAGTCTGTCTACAAGTTGTTTCTCATCTAGTGTCTTTGGCACAGAACCAGCCTTCCTGGCAGCAGGTAAAGGAGCCAGGGCCTCTCTTTCTTTAGTCCCTGCTAATGCGTAGTTGTTGTCATGGGTAGTGCTACCGGGCAGCCAGAATGTAGCATAGAGGCAATCTATCGATCCCAGCTGAGACCACTGGGAATGAGAAGACGAATTTTCTGCTAATGGTGTTTCTATCATAAAGACTGAGCCATAGGTAAGACTTCTGATAGGAAATGCTAAGGCTGCCCTCATCTTTTCATAATTCACACGTCAGGACTGTTGCACTCTGTGCAGTGCTGAGATTAAGCAAAAAGCCATCAATAACGCAAAGATAAATAAACAGACTTGATGGAGTGAGCAGCAGAAGTCCAAGGAGTATGTGCATTGGGGCCTGAGGAAGAGACTGCAAGAATTGCCTACCTGGCTCAGGTTTAGCTGGATGAAGGATCTTGCTTTTTGAATGCAGATGTGGATGCAAAGAGGTTTGTGCCAAAAGGTGGAGCTGCATCCAAAACAAAACATTTTTAAAGGCATTTTGTAGTTTGCTTTTCTGGTTTTGTTAGCAGGCTTGAGGGAGGGGCTTCTGTTTTTTTTTTTCTTTTCTTTTTGCTTTGACCCTAATTAAAGCAAATGCATGATCTCATTGTGAGGAGGGAGGTTTGGAACAGCTAATTTATGATCTCTATTAAAAAATAAATAAAAGTCTTGTGGTTTGCGAGCTTGTGGGTAAAGGGTCAAACCACAAATTGCTGATCTGCCTCAGCTGGATTCCCTGCCTAGAGCTGCCTGGAGCAGAGAGGGGTGTTGTGACCAAACCTGTTGGGTAGCACATCAAGATTGTGTAGGCAATCCACCTTTGTCTCCTTTCTGTCTCTGGAGAAAGGGCTCTTCATATTATTCTAGCTGGTTCTGGAGAAGAAGGTATCTAGATGGCTTTCTACAGTACTGCTAGTGTCTGACCTGACACACTGACAGAAGCTGGTATCTTGGCAGAAACATAGCTGGGCACAACCTTGCGGTCATGACTGTGGCTAGATCAGGTGCCTCGCATGAAGCTGAGAGATGGCGCAAGACACTCGCAGTTGGTCGGAGATTGTACAGGGGTTACAGTATTCCTAACCTCCTCTTTGCTGGCAGTATTTCTCCACCTTTAAACTGAGGCTGAGAGCACTGCAGGTTGGACAAGTGCTGCTGTGAAATACTGGAACCCAGTAAATTTCATCTTGTCTGAGCTCATCCAGTCTTTGCAACAAGGTGCACTGAGGTGGAGAGTCCCTGAGGAAGTGCCAGCAGCGAGACAGATTGACACTCAGAAATAGGCTGAGGGAAGTCACGATTTCCACAGAACTATTTTTTCCTGCTTGTCTGCTGCAGCAGGATTTAAGGTCCATTTCAGTTTTGCTCCTGCTTTTTCTGCCTGTTCCTGGGGTTCAGCTGCAACCTGCTCCAAAGGCAGGCGTATGTGTAAGCTGGTCATCTCCACCTAGGGCTCTGCCTGGGCTCGGGGGCATGTCAGAAGAGGGCACTCCTGGATTCGAACATGTTTCCAAGGATGTTCAATGCAAATTTGCTCTTTTTTGAAAGGAAAACAAAAAGGACACTGCATCTCCACAGAGGTGATACTTAAGCTTTCCTTGACTCAGGGTTTTTTTTCCTGTTCAAAGTTTTTTGTCTTCTTTCTGTAGGAAGTTTATTTGAAATAATGTACTCTGTTAGAAGCCAGGAGCTGAGAGTGTGTGTGAAGAAGTAGGGGCAAAGGAGTTGAGGTGTGGATACCTTGGACGTGAATAACAGTGAATAAAATGTTGAGGGCTGTATGTAGACTGGGAAGGCTTCAGGGTGGCTTAGCTGGGAATGCCACAGGCCAGCTTTCAGGTGTGACTGGCAGATCTGCACGGGAGCTTGTTGTTCTAGGACAGATTTATGGCATGTTGGCAAGCTGGTCTGTCATAGTAGCGCGCAGCTGCTGTTTGACAACTCTTCTCTCCGTAAGAATGGGGAAGCACTTTCACTTGCCATGTTGCATTGCCAGCATACAGGAGATTTCTGTAAAGCATGGTGGTGGGGGGTGGTGTTATTGCCAAAGCAGACTGTGCATCCTCTGAGTGATACTGAAGGGACCAGACCAAAGTTTGGTACCTGGGACAGTGATGGTCAGTGTCAAATAACAACTGCTGTTTCCTTTCCCCTATTCCCCTGCCTTGTCTCTAGTGAGCCTAATGTTTAAACAGTTCTTAGTTGTGGCCTTACTGGTAACAGCTCTTTCCTTACCACTTGTACTAACCTCAGAAGCAGGGACTATCTTAGTATTTGAGGCCACCTCACATCCAACAATAGGTATGGAGTTAGTAGGTTGTGTGTTTTATGTTGTTGCTGTAAGAAGGGCTCAAAGTAGCAGTGGAGAGAGGCCCTGGTAATGAAACTCTGTGTTTTTGACCTCCTAGCTCTCCAGGCACTGATGGAGGAAAGAGATGTGAATTTCTTTCTCCTCCAGCATCTGTCAGAACCTGAGCATCATCCCAGCCCTGCTGAGATTCAGCGCATGTCCCTGTGAATAACTGCACATGTCTCTATCCGCTTGCCTGGAGAGGTACTAATGAGGCCCCATCTGTCTGCTTTGCAAACTCCAGCTGTGTCTGCTAAGCAGCAAAAAAAAGGTCAGGGTGGATGTGCAGGGTGAGAGAGCATCATAGCCTAGCAGGACTCTTGATCAATTCAGTCCTCTGCTCCCTTCCTGCCCAGTTCTTCATCCAGACTGGAGGACTGCAACCAGGACTGGACAGAGGTGCGTTTTGTTGTGGGATCAGTGAAGAGGCAGGGTCTGAGGCTGGATGCAGAGATGGAGACTCCCTGGTCTCCTCCAAACAAGTGCATGTGACTGGATGCCTGACTGGAGACTAGACTAGAGAGCCAGGAGCCTGGGTTCTTGGGCAATACTGTCACTCACTTGTCCTGTAACTCCATGAATCCTGCTTGGGAGGTGAATTACTGGGTAGGTGTTTAAACATGATTGACAAAACAGGCTTCAAACAACTTTTTCTAGAAAAGGGCAAGATTCTCTCTGTTCCACCCAGTGCAGAGAAGGCTGCTCTGGCCTTCTCTGGTTTCTAGTAGTCCGCGTGACGTTGTTATAGCACTTGTCCTGCCTGGAGGGAGCAAAGAGACATTCTCTGGGAAGTTTCCTCTGTCCTGTGTTGAAATGGGCTGGTTGCAAAGACTGTCTGTCTAGTGAAGAGCAGGGCGCAGAGCTGACCACTGCAATTATGCTGTCTCAGAACATGCTGTCCAGGTGCTGCCCTATGCTGCAGAGCCCAGCCCTGTTTTCTCCTCATACAAAGAGGAGGCTGTTTTGACCTTTCCTGTTTTTAATCCTCCCCTCCTACTTGGCTGGGGAAGCTGCACTTTCAACACATTGTATCTGAGTCAGCAAGAAACAACAACAGGGCCACTGGATGTGGGTTTTGTGGTGAATTCATAAGCAGTTGCCCATACTACCAGGGTTGGTTTGAGACCAGCCCAATGGTCAAGGCATAGTAGCAGCAATCTGCAGACTTGGGTTTTCGCCTTGATTTTGGGGACAGGTAGCTTTCGACATCCCTGACATTCTTTCCACTGCTGCAAAATCTTTGAGGCAGTGTCCTGGTTTTGTCTGGGAYAGGGTTAATTTTCTTCCTAGTGCTGTGTTTTGGATTTAGTRTGAGAAGAATGTTGATAACACACTGATGTTTTTAGTTCTTGCTAAGTAGTCTACTAGTCAAAGACTTTTCAGCTTCCCATGCTCTGCCAGGTGCACAAGAAGCTGGGAGGGAGCATAGCCAGGACAGCTAGCCCAMCTGGCCARTGGGGTATTCCATACCATGTGACATCATGCTCAGTATATAAATAGGAGGTGTGGTCCAGGAAGTAGCAATTGCTGTTTGTGTATCAGTCGGCAGGTGGTGAGCAATTGCATTGTGCATCACTCATTTTGTATATTCTACCATTATTATTATTATTATTATTATTATTATTATTCCCTTCCTTTTCTGTTCTATTAAACTGTCTTTATCTCAATCCACGAATTTTACTTTTTTTTTCCGATTCTCTCCCCCATCCCACTGAGGGGAGGGGGGAGTGAGCAAGCGGCTGTGTGGTGTTTGGCTGCCTGCCGGGTTAAACCACAACAGGCAGGTGCAGTCCTTGCCTGCATTTCACAGTGCATTGTACCATGGGTTCCTGGACTCTGCTCAGTGCTGCTGYAGGTGTGAGAAACCAAAGGGTCAAAGCAAGAGGTGCAATTATCAGGCTCCTTGGCTTCTTACCTTGCTGTTTCAAGACAGGGAGTGGGTGGTTGGCTTTCCCTCRGAGGAGGCTTTTGTATTTCTTTTGCACAGCCCGGTTTGCTCCAGCATCTCTGCTGGCTCTGACTGCACCTCTGAAGAGACAGAACCTGCTGGTACCCTGCTGGCTTGAGCCCACTGCAGCTGGACTCAGGCCCTCCTCTAACTCACAACTTCTCGGGAGTATGCTCTGGGGACAGGCAGAAGCTTTCCAGCAGCTTTATGCAATGCTATCTGAATCACGCAATAAACAACTCCAAGCCCTATTATTAGACTTTGGAAACTGCTGCCTTAGAGACAGGTTTGCTTATAAATATCCATTATTTTCTCTCTGGCTCTTCACTAGGGAAGCTGGCAAGAAAAAGGGATCGCTGCTTCTCCAGAATCTGGCTGCCCCTGCTGTTGTTGTTGCTTCTTCCCACCTGAGCTCACCCTCCTCGCTCTTCCAGCCTCCCAAGTCCTAGCTGTGCTAATGAGACATCCACTCCAATGTCAGCAGGGTGGCAAATGCCAGCTATTTTGGAGGGGGACAGGAAAACACAAGTAATAAGCAACTGGGCAGAGCACTTGCCATGATCACCGCAGTGTGTAGGTATGCAAACCAGCTGCTTTGGCGGCTAAAGCAGAAGTACTGGGGCCAGTTCCCTACTCAGCTCCAACACCCTGCATGACTGTGAAGAAGCCCCAATGCCTCATGAAACAGGGATGACAGCACTTCCTTTCTCTGCCTTGTTTGAGGAGGGACAGATCTAAGGCTCGCCAAAAGTCAGTGGAAACACCGACTTCAACAAGCTTTGCAGCAGGCCTCTGGACTGCACAGGCTGTCTTGTACCATGTGAATACATCTGGCCTGACAGGACTGCTGTCTCATTCAAGGCTATTAGCTTTCCCATCCAAATGAAATAGCAGTCTTCTCCCCATGCCAAATCTACCCAGAACAGATTCCGCCGACCCTCCCGCTTGCCTGTGCTGCTGCTCTCTCTGCCTCTTTTAGTTGTTTGGCGTGAGTACTTCTAGCTGTAGGGTGCTTTATCTTCCCTTGCAAAGCTGATTTTGTATTTTGTGCACTCAGTATTTGCTCCAGGGAATTGGGTTCAGCTTTGTGTCAGAATCCAGGGCTCCTCTTCTTACCTACACTTTTTAGGTAATGCTCTGCTGTACACAAAAGCCCCAAAGCTGCTCAGGGTGCACCCTGTGTCATTCTCTGTAAACTGGGGCAGGCACAGAATAGCCAGGACATGGTGTAGGCTTGGAGAAGGGGTAAAGGAGGTATTTTTAAAACGATTAAAGAAATGGTCAGCTCCCCTCCAGTTGATGTTGCTGTTAAGGGTGTGGGGAGGGCTGGTGTGGGAGCTAAAATCTCAAAAACGTTTCTCATTCTTTCTCTAGGTGACTGCCTTGCAGCCCTGCATTACCTCTGTTTCTTATAACTAAGCCTGGCAAAACAGGTCTGTCTGCCAGGTCAGGCAGTAGACTCTGCAGTGCAAATGCAGCGCTTGTCATGTTGCCATGCTCCCCACACCCTGCGGCTTGCTTTGCAAACAGCTGGAGCCAGTGTCTGGTGCTGCATCCCTAGTGCAGTGAGGAGGTGAGAGAGAGGAGACAATATTGCATGTCTCTAGTTGGCTACCTGTGCGTCTGTTTGCTGGGGCCCCCTTTCCACATATCTTCTTTGCCTGCAGATACCTCTTCGTCAGGAGAGTGTTCAGAGAACTCGCAGGCTTCTCTCCTCTTTGACACAGGGACGGATGCAGAGGGCAATGGGTAGTGTCTTTAAGGAGCTAGGATGCTTGGATCACTCAGCAAGTGACACCAGGGAGCTTTAGAGAAAAATGTAAACGTGTACAGTGCTCTGGCCTAAGCCAGTTATACTGGCTACCAGGGAGAAACTAATGGCTTCTATGAAGAAGGAGAGTGATGCAGGGCTATAAATCTCTGCCTCAGGCTTGCTGGTGAATTCCAGTGAGTGGCAGAGCAAAGGGGGTGGCAGAGGTGAAAGAGCAAAAGGAGGATGTTTGTAGGGTGTAGCATTAGGAAGAGGCATTTGTAGTTTTTCAGCCAGGTATGTACAGTGAGGGTGGCATAAGGCGTAGAGACTGTAGGGGAGACATAAGAGGACAGGAGGTGGAACCATGTGGAAGCAGAGGTGTGCTTGTGTGAAGAAATTATGTTGGCTGAGGCATCTGAGGGAAAGATTTGGAGGACCTGCCCCACAGAAAACATGTTCATTTCCTCTTAGCTTCCAAGCATTTTTGTGATCCTTCAGCTTTTCTTGCTTTCCATACAGCATCCTCTGCAGGCTGGTGGTCAGTGGTGGCAGCTCTAGGACATGGGGACAGCAGTTTGGAAATGGGGAGCTTTATCCTTCTTCAGTTCTGTTAAGCTGGTCTGCCTTTGGAGGCCGACAGAAGCTCATATAAGGAAGTGGTATCACAGCTAACAGCTGGGAATCTCTGTTTTAAGCCCTCGTTCCTCCCTTCCTGCCCCAAGGCACTGGGTCCCTGGTGGGAACCTTCCTGAGTTTCACCCCACTCTGGCTGGGAAATGCTTCTCCAGCCGCTTCCTCAGGCCCCCAGGAGAGGGCATCRTGCTCCACGAGAAGTGGGGAGATACGGGGTCTTCAGGGCTCCCTGCTGGGCTGAAAATCTTGGGGATGGGGTGGGAATTGGTGTGTTTGCTATAGGTAAGACCTTGGGTTTCAGGACTGCAACCTTGCAGTTGTGTGGCAAGGCTGACCTTGCTGGGATCCCACTGGGGGGCAGGGAGGAGGTCAGTGGCTGATGCCTGGGTGTTTTCTCTCCAGAGGGGCAAATTATAATAGAGCTCCCTGCCCCTGCGCTCTGATGGCCTGCTCCGGGCCTCCAGCGCCTTTGTGCTCTGGCCCGAGGAGGCATCACCGGAGGGTGCAAGATGCTCCTGGAGGGGCTCAGCCCACGGCTGGGCCCTGGTGCTGTGTGGAGACAGGGCCTGGAGTGCTCTTCCTACACAGGTGGGCAGCAGGCTGTGCCCAGCATGCAGGGCAGGCAGGTCATTGCACCCTCCTCTCTGCTTCAGTGGGGATGTGAAGGAGGAGGTGACGCTGACTGTTGTTTTCCCTCTCGGCAACCACAATTATGTATCCCTTGTTGCTATGATAGCAGTGGAGTTTTAGTTTAGTTTGTTCAGGTGGCTTTGTGGCAGCCAGACCTGAGTGAAGAGGATGCATCAGCCCCTCCGTGGGGTTGCAGAAGTGCTCATAGTTGGAGAGGGGGAACATCCCTCTCTTTACATCCCTGGGGTAGTCTCCTGCACTCTGGTCAGTGCTTCAGCTTTCCAGAACACGCTGTTCCTCCTCATTGTTTCAGTACCTTCTGTAAAGTCTTTTCCTTGTGATGGTCCTGTCTGTGAGGCACTCAGGTTGTAATACAGCTAGCTTGGGTGTGTGTGTGGGCATGTCTGAGCATCCCACCAAAGAGTCACTCAGGTCTCCTGGTCCATCACAGGAATGCATCTCTGGCCTTAGTCGGTCAGGGTAAGTAAGCACGGTGCTGCCTGTTGCGTGGGGCAGTCTGAACCCAGCCTGCACCTGGCATGCATGAGGCTAGAGGGCTGCAGACTTCTCACCTTCAAATCCCGGGTGCTGGACTGAGTGAGAGCAGAGTGCCCTGCCTGAAATCCTGCAGTCAGTGGAAAAATTTTGAGCGTATGTGTGTGCGCGTGTTGAATTCCTGTGCACGTTGGACTGCTGCCCGGCGGGGGGAGAGCCCCCTGCAGCGCCTGTGGAGTGTGTGGTGTGCTTTCCAGATTTCTACAGACATTTAAAGCTATACACTATTGATAGTACGACCAGGCAGGGTGGGAGATGGAGGAGCTGAACAGGCAGGGAGTGAGGAAACTTGATGCCACCCCACCGTGCTGAGAGTTTCCCTTCTCCCTTGCTCAGGGATTGCTGACGGTCCCTTTGCTACTGTGCACAAGAAATGAGAAGCTGAACCAGGGCCTTCTGGCAAAGCAAGTCCCCTCCCATTCTTAAAGCAACCCAGAAAACTTTTCTGCCTAATTGGGATTATTTCTGGATCTTATTTTCTCTAGAGAGTTAACACTTATTGACAGATAATCCATGTCTGTAAGGAAAACTAATGATTAATTGCTTCCTTTCAGTTAGGCTCCCTGTCCTCTATCTTGCAGAATTTGCTAACAAATATATTATCTTTCTGGCAGTCCAAAATAAATAGTTGTCCTCATGTGGGAGCTGGTGCAGAATCCAAGGCTGTACTTGTCTTTCCCAGCAATAGCAGGCCTGGAGATGAGAGTCATTGTGAAGGAATAGATGCAATCCTCATTCACTTTTTTAGCCAGACAGGTGAGAGGGAATAGTAGTAACTTAGGCAGGGAAGAAATGGGTGGTCTGATTTCTACGTTTTGTGAGAATGCGGAGAAAAGGCAGAACTGCTAACTGTAGGACCTTTCCTTTTTTTTGACATCATAAAAACTCCTTGGAATTTTGGCAACAGCATATATTCCATGGTATTCAGGCAGGGAGGTATTTTCTCCTAAACACAGGGAAAGAAAAGATTACAGGGTGCTCGCCAACAGACTCAGGGTTAATGGGACTGCCTCTTAAATGTCAGTTATGGTCTAACATGCCTGCTGCATTAATGATTTACAGGAATAGCAGTGTGTGTGTGTGTCTGAGCTTTCATTGTGAGAGCGGCTGTGATGTCTGTGAGAGTCAGATGACTCCTGAGCAGTGTTACAACCCCCAAAAGCCATCTTTTTACTTTGGCTGTCTGGCAGTCACCACGTAGGGCACTCCAGTTACACTAGTAAAGGACTGTGCATGAGAAGGACTGTGAATTTTAGCATTTTTTACTGGTGAGTTCACAGATGCATTTCTGTGGACTTTGTACCTAACAGTGAGGTGATGAAAATTGTTGATATGCTTTTGTGCTTGGTCTTCATGCCCTAAATAGCTTTGGCCAGTTCTCCATCAGAGACTGAAATGCTGATGGTGCTTGGACAGCAAATACTGCTAAGGAAAGCTGGTGCAGGCAAAAGCTGAGTCGTTCAACCTCTTGAAAGGACTCCTTGACAAAAGAGGGCAGACCAGTGTCCAGCATCTCCCCAAGAGGAGCTGGGTTTAGTTTCCTGCTCTGCTGGAGCGCTTGCTGTTTCTGGCAGTCTGTTCTAACTCTGTGGCCATCCTCCTCGGATAGGACAGGGAGGTGTGCAGAGAGCCCAACCCCGCTTACCCTCAGTGTCATGTGAATTCCTTGTATGTTTTTAGCTTACTCTCTAGAGGCTGCAGACAGGCTCTGGGGTTCCTTTGTTCATCAACAGAGCCATTGTGCAAATCAGCTGTCCGGTACCACCTTCCAGAAATATTTGCTAAGAAACTTCCTTGTAGTGTTTTGTAAGCCCAGTGTGCTTGCTAACTTGTGAGGGCTCCTCCTCTGTGCCAGAACTGCCCTCACCAAAAAGGAGGATGAGCTGGCTTTTTCCAATTAACCAGTCAATATTTACTCTTCCAGGCAAGCTGTTAAAATGCTGTTGCTCTCTTGTTTTGGTATTTGTTTCTCCTGTCTTGCTGGAATATTGCCCCAAAGTCTCCCACACTGGCAGCTYTTGTTTGTGTAGCAGACATGTGGGCGTTCATAAAAGACAAGGTTGTGGGAGCCTTCCAATGATTGCCAGGTCATGTTTTCATTTTCTGTTCTGTGCGTGGAGTGTGTTTCAGCCTGCCTGCTTCAAGAAAGGCCGGAGTTTGGGAAGAGAAAGCCACAGGATCATTTATTCAATCCCAAGGTGAAATCTTGCTTCCACTAAAATGCATGAGAAAACTCCTGTTGACTTCAGTGGAGTTTATTTGCATCCTCTGTTATCAGGACAAAGGCACCCCAGGTCTCGTTTTGGGAATTCCCACCTCCCCAATTTCCTGTCTGCCTTTTTGTGCTGTATCACTGCATGCTGGGGCTGCAGCCCTAGTGTTTCTCTGCACCTCCAAGGCAGCACCCTGAAACAATGACTGAACACATAATAAAAAGTGAGATACTATTACCCTGGTGAGAATGAGGGGTCAGTCTGTGTCAGGGGCATCAGGAAAGCCCTGTCTCCTCTATCCTTCAGTACAGTGATGCTGGAGTGTGGGTGGCTTGTCCCTCTGGCCTTTTGCTGAGTTCAGTTCAGCCAAGGCAGGAGTTATGAAGATAGTTCCACCTTACACTGATAGAAATTAAGCTGGCACTCCTCTTCCATCTCCCCCTTGCCCTAAGAATTATAGCATGGTTTTGATCTGTAGTTTTAGCATGATTTTGTGTTTGCTAGATGGAAGGATACATGGCATTGAAAGGATGTACAACTTGGTGATAAATCTCAACCTAAAGCTCTGTGCCACAGATCCATAATTCTCCCAYGCTGACCTGTTCTTGGTAGGATACTGGGGCATTCCTCTTCAAAACCCCATAGCACACATGTTTTTAAATGACATTTATTAAAGCTGTTTGTGTGTTAATGCTCTCCTACAGAAAGGGAAGGAGTCCTCGGACTTTCAGATAACCATGAGTCTTCCTGGTATAGAAGGGGAGCAGAGATGCCCTAAATTAAGAAAAACTCCTTTGAACATGTCTGAACAGATCAGTGCAGACAGATTTCCACTCTGATACCATGTTTCTGGCAGTTGGCATGTAAGCCAGCTTCCATGCAGAAAAGATATATCAAGTTAGCAAAGTGTTGCACAGTTTGCTGAGACAGAGTGGTTAGGACAGTTCTGGAATAGCCAGCTCAGCGCATGCACTGGAGGTGTCAGTTCTAGCTGCATTTTTCTATGCCATCAGGTCCTTTGCATGTGTACTGTAACCATGCTACGTTGGGCTCTGGTGATGACAGTCCACACTTGCATTACTTACTTGCAGTGTAAAGGTAACAGGGATGCTCTCTAGCAATAGCTTTTTTGGGAGTCCTGATAGACAACCTTGGCCAAAGCCCTGTCTTACGGATTTTTTGTGTGTGCACCACTTGGATATAGCTTGTGTGTAACATTAGCTGGAGCTTTGTCACTGCAAGTCCTTGGTCTAGCAGTCCTCTCTCTTTATTTTCAATTATTGCGACACTTAATTTCCTTATTACTGCAATTTCCTATAATCCACCAGGATTTTTTTAAGAGAGGAATTACATTTGCTGCCCTGCCTTTCAGTGCCCTTGCTGTTGCCTTTCTGGTTGACTAACAAGAAGCTTGAAGATCTTCACTGTGCAAATTATTTAGTTTGTCAAAGTTATTTGGCTCCAGTTAAAAACTTTTCTCCTCCCCTAGCAGGGGGAGGCAGCATGGTCCTTAATTGCATTCTCCAACTTAGCCAAGTGAAATCTATCTTTATGCCCTTGGAGCTGAAGCGGAAAAAAATACCCCCCACTGGTCCCTCATGCTTTGCAACTCCTCACTGAGTGAGCCTGTTTCCAAGTGCTTGTCTCTCCGGAGATTTATAACCACTGGGGTAGTTAGCTTGATGGAGAAGATTTAAAGCTCTTGTGTGCAGGAGAGCTCCACATTGGTTTGGAGGGTGATTTGCACTAGTTTATTTTTGTTTAAAATTCCAGGTAGACAAGACTGGAAAAAGTTTTAGTGAGAGGGGAAGAGCCTGCCCTGGACAGTTCTCGAAACCGTATCTCACTGGTGTGCATTATGTTTGTGTTGGTGGCTAGATACAAGGCCCTGGCTTGGGATTAAAGTCACTAAACTCACTCAAGTCTAGAGTTTAAGATAGAACTTTCCTCCTATGATACTGGTTGTAAGTCTGCACCATCACCTCCCATCTGTCTGGATGTACAGTGGCAATGGCATTCTTCCTTGTGATTGAGTATGAAAGCCTGACATGAGACATTTTTGCCTCCCTGATCATTGCAGCTCCAATGGACTCCCCAGAAAGTCCTCTACAAAGTCACTTCAGTGCATCAGTCACCTCCCATTCTGTCCTCCAAACTCCACTATGCCATAAGGTCAAAAAACCTGTCCAGTGTTGTGCTAACCAGCAGGGCTCCTTGTCCTTTGGCCAGTCTCATTGTCTGTCCCCAGCTGCAGCCTCTGGCCTCAGAGAGTGAGCTCAGGACAACTGTGCCTTAGTTCTGTGTCTGTGTGGGGCTAACGGTTCTGGGATGGCCCTGCCTGAGAACTGTGAAAGTAGAAATCATTCGTAAAAGAGGTGTTCACTTGCTGGTACCTTTTGGTACCAGCTGGATTCATCTCTCTTGTTGGTAATTATTTGCTCAATTCATACCAATTTTAGTTTGGTTGGCTTCTGTTCTTCCCATCTGTCCTTTGCACTTCAAACTATTTTGAGAAGTTTATTCAAAATCAGTTTCATAAATTCTTACCCCTCACTGATGGAGTCAAAAGTACAAGCCACACACGTTGGAGAGTGGGGAGAATAAATCCTAGGAAGCCTTGAAGAGAGTCCTAGAAACTGTGTGGAAAATCATGGAACCTTTTCAGGTTCTATTTATACCCTTGCAGGGCAGGGAGGGGATTAAAACTCATCCAGCCCCAAAGACAGGTTGTCATGGCTTTGTCTTTCAGTAGTGCAACTGGGAATATGTTTCCCTAAACCTATCAGAGTATTAAAGCCCCAATTAGACTGAATTTTAAGAACATGATGAGGACCATTTGCAGCAGCTGTGGGACAAAGTGAAATAGGCATTGTTTGTGCAGCTGTGGAGTACACAGTTCTCCTCTTGCACAACTTCTGTTGCTTTGACAGCTTTATTCCAGAGAGCTTGCATACCACAGCACTGGGAGAAATTTCACAAGCTAGAAAATCAGCCTCCAATGCCTGCTTCCCTCCAGCTTCTCTGGCAACATGGGGCAGATTAGTTTGGCTGGAGGGAAATGGATTCTCCACCTCTTACAGATGTATAGTGTTAGGTAATAACTTAAGAAATGCTGTGGGACATTTTTCTTGAAGGCAGACTTTTGAATGGTTACATTCCTTTGACCGATGATAATTTACAAAGCTTAAGTGGAATTTTTCAGGTGATTCTAGGTTGACTTGGTGTGTGATTAATGAGCAATTATGAGTAGATATAAATAATAGTGGATTTAAGTATGTATAGATGCTATAATTAAAAACTCTATTATAATATTTATTAATATTTAATTATAGAAGACAAAGGTTGCTATATAATTCTGCAGGACTTGACTGATACTCTTGGGGAGGGAGCAGCTCCTCTGTTTAATTACAGCAGTGTCTTGGGAATAAAACCCTGCCCAGACCACCATTGGTCTCAATGTGTGATCTCAGTGGCTGGAGCCTAGTTAGCTTGCTGGGAAGTGCATAGCTTTCATGATGGTTCCCTTCTGTAAGTACGCTAGGTGTCTTCCCAAACAGAAAGGCAGGATGACCCCATAACAGGGCAGTGTGGACATAAAAGGTTGTCTTAGAGCCTCTTTGCTCATAGCATCTAGGACATACTCATGGAAGTAGGTGCTATGCGTTCTGAATAACATGTCAGACCTGGTCCTAAATGAAACACGGTGTCTTCAAAAGTGAAACAAGACAGTAAAGGTGGAGTGATGGGTAGAAGAGATCAGAAAGAATCTGGTTAGTAAATGCAGAAAATCTTTAATGTGATGGGTGCTTTATTCAGGCTGTGTGAATTCAGGTTGCTTGTTCTCTTACCTCTAGGTGGAGGGAAGAGCTCAGGATCTTCWAACCCTGTTATATTGCTCATTTCACATGACAGGAAGGATGGGTTTTGCAGTTAAACCTGTGTCTTTGAGCCTCAAGATCATGTTACCAATCCTATCACTGACAAAACTGGTGACAAACCACGCCAAATGGAGCAAACGCTTTCTTTGCAAGGAAGGTTGAAATAAAATTTGTTCATGTTTGCAAAGCTCTTTGCACTGTTGGCTAGAAAGCAGCGACTTTCAGTTTCTAACACTAGCTCCTTTTCAAAGGTGGTTTCTAGCATGCTGGCTGGAGGGCAGGCATCTGGTACTTCAACATCAGCAGGAAAATACAGTTCAGATGGGGCCAAACTGCAGTAAATGGAATGGAGCCTTGTGTGTATGATATGTGCCTCTGAATGCTGGCATGTACCTATTGAGAGCTCCTGGCATCTCCTACCTCTGGGATCTTGGCCAGTAGCGCACTTTGTATGAGATACAGCACAGGAAACGTGCAGATTAGCAGCTTTCAGCTAGGTGCTTCCTTTAGCAGTCAGGCTCCCCCAGATACTGAAAAACTTGTTACTGATAAAAGAAGTAGGTAATTGCCTAATCCAGAGGGGAGAACAGGTCAGGAAAGCAATGTGAAGAGAGGTTGTTACTGTCTTTGGGAGGGAAGTTGAGCCACAAAATGCCATGGTCTCCAGCAAGCATAGTGGCAAAGTTGAGAAATTAAGCGCATGTCTCTTGAGTCCCAGCCTGGAGCTTTCTTGGATGAGGCCATGCTATGTCCTGTTGAATGCAACATCCTGCCTTACAAAAGAGTGGCAGCAAGGGGGTTGAACACTGCTTGCATGGAAGATCACTTACTGTCTGCAGATGGTTAAGTACCACTGGGGGAAGACAGACTGTATTTAGGTGGTTGCTGTAGTCAAGGAAGCAGGACTACAGGAAAGATTCCCTGCTGCTCTGGAATGCCGCTCCCTACTTTCTTCAGGCTGCTGGGTTCCCATACGAGGCTCCAGTTTTATCCATGTTTTCATATTGCTGATTGTCTCTAAAAGTTGGCATCTCTAAAGTCTTTTTGGAAGGAGACAATCCTAGATGATGCAATCTGTTTCCTAGCTGCAAAAAAATCTAAGGAAGACGTATGTATTTGCCTGTGTGCCAGCATCAATGATTTGTGAATGACAGAGCATCACACCTTCTGAAGGGACAGGAGCTGCAGGAAAACTGAGCTCCCGTGCCCTTTTAGTAAGGACACCCCTGTAACGCTTTTTTTGCACAGCACCTGGCAGAGCAGGGGCTTTGGTGGGGCAGCTGAGTGCTCGTATGGTATAAACAATGAGCTGTAACATTGCAGCAGAGCTGCTGGGCCCCAGGCTGCTGCAGCTATGTCCCCTTGCCAGCTGTAATTTGCTGGTACAATGCTATGTTGTCAGACATCAGATCCTAAGACCATGACATCCCCAGATGGGAAGTTCATCAGGTGAAGGCTTCAACTCCAACACTCCTGTGCTGGGGAAACAGGAAAGCCTGTACTACTAAACAGGTTGGAGAAAACTGGCTTTCACCTCCCTGCAATTGCAAACATGCCCTGGGTTTCAGCACAGGGTCTCCAGGGACAGAACAACTTCTCCCTACAAGAAGGGTATTTCTTTAACTGCTGGGCTGCCAAAGACCACCTGTAAAGCTTCTTTAGAGCCCTTTATAATAATGCATTTGGCTTGGGTCCAGCTCCTGAGTTCAGCAGAGATTATGGTTGTGTTATTGTTGTTGGAGTTTTGTTGTTTTACCGTAGCAATAACTAGTATCAAACAGCAGCCTTTTTGGTCAGGAAAGTAACCAAGGAGAAAGGCTGAGCAAACGGACTCCCTGTTTTGAGTAAATGCTGGTATGTTCAGTACTCACAATCTACGAAGTAACACAGAAAATGTGTTGCTGAGCCCCATCAGATGTTCTCCTGGCTTGTACAAGTTCAGCTTTTTATAGTAAAAAATTACATTCTAAAGGGTTAGGCAAGCAAGCAAGCGAGAATGTATGACTTGTGTGTTTTCCCCCTTCCCTTGCAAAGCAGCTGCCAAAGTTTGATTTAAACATTGATGCATGAGTTTATAAGAAACCATGAGCTCATTCCTGGGGAATCTAATGGCATGAAGGACCAGACTGAACCAGCCAAAATGTGATTTCTGTGGTGCCCTGTTAACAATGGGCCAGACCCAGAGCTCCCTGAAGGTTTTCTGTTTGCTCCGGTGCATCCTCCCTTAGATGTATCTCTAAGGGGGTCCCAGGAGATGCTTAAGTTCTTATTGGTGAGAGAAATGTAAAAGCTGATTATTTTATTATTATTACGGAAACATGAGGAAGTCTTGTTGGGCAGATGCTCAAGTTTTGCATTCTCTCAGGGAAAACTATTTGGGAGAGTCCTAGCCTGGAAAAGGTCTCTGCAGGTTTTGCACACACCAGCAGGCTGATGTAAACCTCTCACCTATGTGTTTATCTTGACCTGCTTACATATGTAGAAGGGACAGCAGCTCTATCTCCACTAGGTTTTCTACCTGCTTTGAAAGACACTTCTTTGAGAAAGTAACGTCAATGAAAGACAGCCCGCCATGCAAGCAGCATTGTGTAAACAGAAAAGGCAGCAAAAGAGCAGGAAGGAGACTAATTGCGAGGGCAGGGAGGAGCCACGTCTGAGGTCCCTCCAAAGGAGTAGTGGTGGCAGGGCTTGAAAAGCTGCCTTCTGTTCATAACCATGGTCATGACAGCACTGCACTTCAGCTGTGGTAGGCCGGATGTCTGCTCAGTTCAAGTTTCATGGAAGCTCTTTGGTTTTGTATGAAAGGCGCCTCAGAAAACTGCCCTTGCATCCCACAACCCATTGTGTGTGAGAAGGGAAATGTTTACCTGAATCCCTGCTGTGGGACTCTTCACCTGTCTCTGAGACAGCTACCTTACTTAGTGAAAGCTGTGAACGCCCCTGTGCTCATTTTGTTTCAGTTCTCTTGTTCTTGCCTTTGGTTTACTGAGCAACAGTAAAGACAAAATGTTTTTATGCTCCTTCCTTTCGGGGAATGGGACAAAATGGCAAGTGCCCTCAAAACAGCACCACTTCCAAAGTCTGCACTTCCCTAAAGACAAAGCATTAAATCTTTGAACACTGAAGTGAAATTAGAACTTTTGCCTGACTTCAGTGGAGCCAGAGCTCCGCTGCTGAGGACTTGAGCTTTTGTTCTGCCTCTAAAGGAGTATATTTAAGTTGCTGTGATCACTTGATTTAGATGAATATTCTTAATAGCCACTAACTAACTGATTTGTTTCCTGGAAGGTACAACAGATACAAGTCATTCAGCATGAAAAGGGAAACCAGGCATGTTTATTTTAGAGGCTGCCTTGTCTACATGTAGTTGACTCTGCTGTTGGGCAGTGATGTCATTCACAGACCAAGTGCCTGGTGAATCTGCTGTTAAAGCAGACTGTGTGATGGGAGTGGACATTTCTTACAAACAGCATTTTAAAATGAAATTAATCAAGGCCGAGAAATTTTAAGCTTCTCTCTGCCTACGGGCAGAGCAGGCAGGGAACTTGCTTTCCAGAGCTGGAAAACCTGTTTTATGAAGCTTATCCTTTTGGGTTGATCTTCTCTGTTCCAACTGGTGCTTTGTTCCTGTCTGTGTTCTCTAAGGAACAGTCTTTCAGGCATGACTATATTGACTCCAGCAACTCCCCTGCAGGCAGGTCAATGCTTTTAGACCACTGCAGAGAGGGAACAGTTGTACAGCAAGCTAAAGGTATCGCCTGCACACCCATGAAAAGTTGAAGTTACAGGCTAATTCCCAAGTGAGACATTCAGCATTGGGTACCACAGCTTTCCAGAAATCCCCAGAAAGCAATTTCCCTTCAGCTAGCAGCAGTTTCTCTCTGATGGGAACTGACAAGTTCATCCTTCAAGTCCTCAGCTGCAGGCCCACAGAACTGTATCATTGTTTCAGAGCCAGTACGGCAAAGCATGTGGTTCTCCCTGCCTTCGTCAAACATTCACCTTGCTTTGTGAATAAATGGGGGGATTGGTGGACCCTCTCCAGGGAAGCCCTCAGAAATGTGTAGCTAAGCCAGATTAAAGTGCCATGCAGCAGTGGGAAATATGTGAGACACTGCTAAATTTAACCACTATCTCACTTGTTGGGTATTTTTGCGTGACCTTGGAAAATACCCTTAGTGCTTGGAGCTAAGCTTGTCACTACGACTAAGGCCTTATCCTCACAATCTGGTTAGAAAAGTCAGGTTGTTCCCAGTTATATTTTTAAAACCACTCAGAGCTGGTGTTGAGTTTTTGGATATTTTCTTTTGTTGTAAAATAGGGAGTGTTACTTTCTATTTAAAAAAAAAAACCACATTAATTTACTGAGAATTTCTATCCTTTGAAACTGCAGACTTGGTAGTGCTGTCTCCAAAATCCCCTCTGACAGAGCAAATCCCTCCCAGCAAACCTTTTAGCCTCACCTGCCTTGTGACTGAGACCTACTTCAAAAACAGGGAGAAGGGCACTGCTGAAAACAAAATGCAGCAGCTGGTCCTGGCTCCATACACCCCGGGTGCTTGAACTGCCTGTTGGCAGCAGGAGATCAGATGCTACTGGCTGTCAGCTGCCTCTCCTCTTAAGAAATGTTTTAGCCATTTTTCTTTTTGTTTAGGTACAGCCTGAATTGGTGTGCTAGCCCATTAACCCTTCATGTGCTGTCTTTACTCCAGAAAAAAAGCTATGTTCCTTGAGAGCTAGAGGAGTGTGTTCTGCGCTATTGTGTGAAACCCAGCAGGAGCCAGATCCTGGGGTCCTTGCTGGTCATGGGAAGGCCTTTGCATAGGAACAGTGCCTGTGAGGGCAACATCCTGACTTTTTTCTATTTTATGAACCAAACCCTAGATGCCAGCATCACACTCTGAGGGATGCTCAGAAAGAGCTTTTTGTGTGTTACATTGTTTCTTCCCGGAGCTCTCCTTTATGCTTGCTAAAACTGATGTTTGGATCATGTCAGCCTCACCCCAGTGGCTTTTCCACCAAGAACACCACTAGGACATGCAAATTGTTGCAGGTGTGCAGCAGCCAGACCTTGCACAGCCTCCAAAGGGTGGCACCCTGCCCCTGTGGGCAGGTGGGCAGCACAGCCCTCAGGCTTCATTCTGTGCTTCTGGAGCACCTGTGCCATCCTGGCTGCTGCTAACAAGCCCTGATTGCCACCACCTGGGTGGCACTGAGAGCACTCAAGAAGTTTCTCTGTGGTTGAGTTGGATGCAGGTAGAGTATGTGGATAGCTGGAGGCAAGATTGGAGGAGTAAGGGGGGTTTGACTGTGGGGTGGAGGTGTGTTGGGAGGAGGAAGCTCGCTGGCTGGCTGGAGGGGGGTGGGGGGGGCAGCTGAAGTGTGGCCGAGGGCTCCAAAGGCACAGAAAGGTGCTCTGCTGATTGAAGCAGGCCACTGCCTGACAGGATTGAGGGCTGGTGTGTTGGCAGGACAGTGAGCGCTGCATCTCTGGGTGCAGGGAGCCTTGTTTATGCTGAGTCTGTGTAGACCATGTGCTGTGTGAGATGTGGCTGTGCTTGGCAAAAAGGATAGAGGCTCCACAGCACCAGTGACTCCCTATAACCACAACCTGTGATGCTGGTGCTGTGTTTCTGTATCCTGTTTGTAATGTGTCTTTGTTGGGCACTGTACAGACTGCAGAGTCCCTGCCCTGAGTGGCTTCTAGTCTTTCCTAGGAGGTGGTTCCTGGAAACCTACAGTCAGATACCAATAGCCACTGCTCTCTGTTCAGGGAAAATAGGATGCCCTTGTGTACGTAGATGACTTGATTTCGGAGGTGAGGGTTGCTGTGGAAAAGTAGCCACTAAGCATAGGTCTTTTTGGTTACCAGGTGAAACGTGTAGCTGTTTTCCTTTGTTGCTTTTTAACTGAATGTCTCTGAGCTGCTCAGTGACTACAGGAGGTCTCTTGGCCTGTAAAGTAGGTTTCCCCCATCCCCCAGTGACCCAGCTAGGAACAATGGAGGCCACACAGTACAAAGAGTGCTGTAATAAAGCTGCCAGAAGCTGATGTTGCTTTCCCCTCTGAGTTCTTCCAGGCTTATTTTTAGGTGGTTTACAATTCATTCTTTTGGAGAAAAAAAAATTGCCATTGTGGCTTCTAAGAACTGTTGATATAAAAATCAGCCCTTTTAAAGACTGGTATTCTGGGACGAATACCACAGGGAAAGACAAAAATCTGGATACGTCATGCCAGGGCCCTAGGCAACATGTTCAAAATAAAGCAAAAATGCACGGGTATTTCTTGCACTTTGTACTTTTTACTCRGCCTCCAGTTCTGAGTCAAGGGTAATACATGTATGAGCTGCTTATGAACCCTTGTTTTTTTGCTGTTGCTGTGTTTGTATGTGTGTTTATCTTGATCAAATCATGTCATCTGAGCAGGTCAGAAGGGAGTTATCAGGGCTTCTTGGAGCTCAAGCAATGCTTGCTCAGGGAGCAGACTGTAGGCTGTTTGAAGTAGGTTGTGTGAGCTTTCCTGATAGTGATTTTGGAAAGCCTTCCCCAAAATTCCTGTTGTCATTGTAACTGCTTCTGCTGAAATGAAGTGAGTGGCACTCAAAGTGTTTGCTTTCCAAGTCCATCTTGCTCTATGGAGTATTAAATGCACCAGTTAATTGTCATTCATCAATATTTAGGCTAAATTGTTCTGGGGAACTGAGAAACATCCGATCTTTTTAGACTGGCAGTACTAAATCAGAGCTCTGGCCTCTCTTCAAATATGTGATTACTTTAAATAAACATTAATAAAAAAAGGTGAAGTGCTTGGGGCCACAAGAGTGTCTTTGGAGCTAGAGGTTAAGGGCCTGGTTTAAACTAGAAAGGCTAAAGGTTGAAGCCGTGTGGTTCTAGGAGGAGGTCAGGGTCTTGCTTATTTAACTGGAGTTTGGCATTAGAATGATATGTGGCAACCTGAGGTATTAAGGGGAAAAATAGCCTTCTGGCTTCATGATACCTTGGTTGGGTTTTGCTTGCTCTCACTCTTGTTAGAGGCTTTCTGGAGAAACAGTAAGTGTGTTTTGACTTTTCTTTTCACAGACAATGCTGTAAACATACAGGGTTAACTTCTCCTGTCCTGTTCAGCTTGATAGGAGCCTCAACACTTCAGTGCCAGGTATAGCTGCCTCTTCAGGGTAGTGCAGTCTGTCAGACAGGAGCAGGGTCCCATCTGCATGCGTGCTTGGTTCAGGAGCGCACAGCCAGCGTTTGGTTTGACTTGGCTTAACCCAGTCCTTGAGCCAGGCTTGTCTGGAGACATGCAGGTCATTGGACGGGCTTGGCTCTGTCAGAGCAGAGGGTGAGGGTCTGGATGCAACAGCATCATCTTGCAGCTGGGGGGTGCTCACGGAGACCCTCAGTGCTCTGCTGTGTCTGTTGGAAAAGGGTGATTTACCTTATGGCTAGAAATGGGGAATCCTGAGTTGATATGCCTTGTAGCAATAAGCCTTACTGTGGTGAGGTCTGTGTGCAGGCGTGCTGGCTGTGGGCATGTTTTTCTAAGGTTTAGAGTAGGATGTGCAGAGCATGCCTCGCTGTGAGCCTGCTGCTTATGCTGAGTGGGAACCGTTTGCTGCTGGGCACAAGGCTGTCTGGTTTGTGCCTCAGGCTCTAGGCAATTGCTGCCGGACCAGGACTTCTAGTATAGAGCTGTTGGTTTTTTGGGGTTTTGTGTGTGTGCATTTTTGTTGTTTTTTGGGTTTGGTGGTGTGTGGGGGGGGTTTTGTTTTTGTGGTTTTTTTTTTTTNTTTTTTTTTTTTTTTAAAACCTTACTGCATTCAGAGGAGTTGGTGGATCCCTTGGCAGGGGAAACTTGGCAGCTATTTCTGTTTCCATCAGCAGCTCTGCAAATTCTCTCTGGCTTGCTGCTGCTCCAGCCATCTTCCTGAGGAAGAGCTTGCTCAGTGCATGAAAAGGGTTAAAGCACTTCAGAACCTTCCTCAGCTGTCTGTGCTAAATTACCCTAAACTTTTGACAAGTAGGATAGCCTAGACAGATGTGTTGACATGGCAACCGCTCCAAGGAAACGCTTGTCAAGAAAGGAGAGCAGCTGGTCTCCAGTCATGACAAGGTACTGCAAGCAGGAAGCTGCAGCCACTGCCCTGGCTGTGCCCCCATATCTTGCTGTCAGCGCCCTGATTACTGTGAATAATTTATACGTCTCTAACAGCCTTTAATGCAGCTGCAGTGACGTGCAGTGCTAACAGGACTCAACCGCTAATTTGCTGCATTAATAATAATGTCCTCCTGCTTTTGCTCATAGCAAGTATATCCAGGGAAGGAGGTTAAAGCCAGGTTTTCTGCGTGGTGGTTCCAGTTGTTGTTCCCCTCTTCACCCCAGACAGACTGATACACTCATACCTTACAGTCTGCAAGGCTGGGAACCTGGGGTGGTAGTGCATGCCTGAACTCTGATAGGCAGAACCACTGGCTTTAGCTCCTTTTCTGCCTGCTCTGAAGGCAGCAGACCTAGCTTGCTGGAGAAACAGTGTGGCCTAGTGGCTAGGGTGCTGGGCTGGGGTTTGGGAGATGCTGTGCACTCACTTTCCAGCTTTGGCACTGTTTTTCTGAGTGGAGGTGGCGAGGATTCTGACTTCATAGGTATTGAGAGAGTTACTTGCCTGCAGTATCTGCTGTTACTGTACCTGTATTTTCTTGGTGCTGTGGTCTGAGACCCTGACGGAATTTGCTGGCCAGCACTGCTGTGCAGTTCCCTTTGGTTGCTTGAGTCCCTCATGCAGACCAGACTTGGTGGGCTGCCTTGTTGAAGGAGAGGACCCCAGGTCTTGCAGAGCCATAAAAAGGAGCTCTGCTGCCTTTGTGGACATGTAAGCTCCTGATTCCCCCAGACCAGCACCGAAGTGGCCTCTCCAAGTGACTAAGATGTAAGCTGTTAATTGCAAACAGAACAGTCTGTCCTGGAATAGGGAAAGGTTGCCTTTGCTCTCTTCTGAGAGGTTTTGCTGTTTGGCATCTGCGTATCACAGTACATGGCTCTTGGTACGTGAACTGAGCAATGGTGCTGTATACTGTGCTTTCAAAGAAAGGGATAACCCTGAGCCCTGAGAAGGTCAATGAATTTATTTTTTGTTGGGGGGTAGTGGTCCTGGGGAATATTTACTTGATCTTCGATGTAGTATTTTCCATGCAAGCAGACACCTGGGCTTCCCAGATTGCTTTGCAGCACAGTGTGCTCAGCAGGCTCTGTGGAAAGGGTAATGCATACCCAGGTGATTTCAGTACATGGTATTATTTACCCTATTGACGTCAGCAGCTGCACACCCTCAGCTTCTCTCCATGTAGCAGCCTGCAGGAGACAAGCTGCAGAGAGCTTATGAACTCCCTAAATGTACCTAACCTTTCCAGAACTCAGCATATAATTCTCAGCTAAGTAAATGTCCATTTGTGAGTATTTTGGGAACAAACCTCCTATTAGCTTTCTGTGTGCAACTCATTTTGCTCCTATTCTGCAAACCAACACCACATGGATCCTTATCAAAACACTGTAGCCTTTATTTGCTGATAAGTCAGTTCAGCAGGGACTGTTACATAAAACCATATTATGGCATTTTCCTTGCAGAAAATTACCGCATTTAAGTACCCTTTTGAGCAGAGAGATCTCTTCTCAAACCACCACATTTAAACTCTTTCCTAACACTGAGTGACAGCTCTATGGGAAATGGAGCCTTCCCATTAGGGATATTGTATTGAATCCTTGCTGGAAAGCCCTGGAAAAACGGAGAGAGAGAACTTTTGAAATAAACTGGAAAGATAAGATTTGGTATATGAGTCTCCTTTCCCTGAATAGCCTTTTATTGATATCAATGCTTGTAGAGGAACAAAGAGAAATTGCTGTGTCTCACAGCATAATTCCATTTTCTTTTTAGCAGCAGGTTGGGCTTGGACAGAGTGTTTTGGGCATCCTGGTACTGTCATGTGGTGCTGCTGTTGTGTGCTTCAGTCTCAGCTTTGATTAAAAAGTACGGCTCCAGCAGTTTGGATTAGAAGAAGCCGCTTTGATGTGAGCTGAGTGTAACTGGAGCAGAGCTGTCTGCCTGGGTTTGCAGTTTTTGAAACAAGCCACTGTGAGCCATGTACTGAACTGCCCCTCTCATCTCTCTAGCTTTGTGAGGCCAGATGGGAGGTGACAAAGGTTCCTGTCGCATACTCCTGCAGTCTTTGGCTGGTGGGAGAGGGAAGATCCCACACATAGGCTGTGTTGTTTAGAAACAGTTGCAGATAATAATGTTGTGGCAATATAGCAAACCACAGTGTGAGTTCTTATAGGAAGGGAAGGTGATTTTATTTTAAAACAAGCTTACACCCGTGTACCCACATGCTCATGAGCATGTTGCCATGATGTGTATATATCCATGTGGTCTGTTTGGGATTCCCTTCAATGATGCTGAGCACAGCGATGGTGCCTTAGGGCATCCTGCATCCATCTTCACGGTTGTTCTTAGATTGGTGGTGATGTGCGGGTTTTGGATATGCCTTTTGACCCCTTTAGGAGCTGACAAGGTTCAGTTTCTCAATCTTTACCCCCCTCCTGGCCCCCACCATTTACTCCGTGAACCCCCAGGATTAGCTTCTTGTCGTTTGTAGTATTTATTGGTTTTCTAACACAATACACAGTTCCGCTGTTTGATGTCAGCTTGTGGATAGTGAATTATTGGCACTGAATGGTATTCTCTGTTGCTGAAACTGTAGATTTGATTTTTCATTAGGGGCCTCTCCTTTTAAATTAGAGGATACTGTGAGCTAGACATGTCTCTTCCCTGGTTTCAGTTTCCACTCTGTCTTGGGATTTTACACTAAGATTAACCTAAAATTTCTTAGTCTGTCTGGATGGCCGTGCTCTGTTATAATTACTCTTTGTTGTACTAATTTTCAACCACTGAGAATCAGAATAACCTGTCCAAATCAGGTTAATATCATGTTTAGTCCACACAGAGTATATTCCTTTATACTTGGAAACCTTAGTCAGTGGCACAGTGTTATTCTCTGTATCTTGAGGTGTAAGCAATAATACAGATGCTTTGCAATCACCTCCTATAATCCTTAAAGTAGTGGAGGCAGAAACATTATTTTGCAATTGCCATTAACAGTAAGAGGCATATCCATCCCCACTGAGAGAGAAAGCTTCTCTTGATTGGTGAAGTTTTCAAATTGGATCTTATTTTTTCTTCTTACCCACCCCGCCACCCCCATGTTTTTACCTCCCTGCTGATTGTCCTGCTCCAGTTTCTTCCTTGTGTCTTCCTTCACCTGTGGCATTTGTTTATAAGGAGGGTTATTTGTATTAAATGCCAGAGGCTCATCCGTTTATATTTACAAAAGGGCCTTCCCATTTAGCCTGTAGATTGTTGTGTGTTTGAAATTGACACCGAAAAAACCTACAGAGTCTCCTACTTCTCACGTATGAGTACTGGAAGGCTCTCCAACCCTTCTGAAAAAGGAATTGCTACCAGACAGTATTCATTGCCGTGGGCTGTTTTTGTCCACTCGCATATAAAATGTACTCGTAAGTGTGCACACAGTCTGACAGCCTGCTGGGGTGGCATGGGGAGGTGACTTGTCTTCGTCTTGTCTCTTCTGCACATTTCCATTTTTGGATCCGATCTCTTGGCACCTGTTTCTATCTATGCTGTGCCACACTACTACTTAACTTGTCTTTTTCCAGTTATCATGTAAAATGTTATGACATCAGTTTATCAATTCCTCTTTTTCCTGTCTGCCTTGGTCCTGTTGTTTCTGTTGTGCCAAAATATAACAGCCATTACTAGTTGCTCCATGTGCCCGAGGCTGGCTGCTGCTTTAGCAGCTAAATCTGCCTTATTTCTCCATTAATTTTCCTGATTCTTATTCCTTTGAGGTTTTGTGGACCAAATTCACAGCTGATTCCCTGTGAGATTCACCCAATTAGAAGTTTCTTTTCATCATATTTAAAATGAGCTTTCTGCCATCTGACCTCCACTCCAAACATGCAATATAATATTCCCATCAGAAAATAATCTGAATCAGCGAAAATCACAATGCTTTTGTTGTCTTAACTTGCAATTCTCTACATTTGGTTGACCTGCTTGGCAATGTTCCTTGTATTTTGTCCCCATCAGGGTGAGGGCTACGAATTTATGTACCATTTTCCAGTTTTGCACTTTGAATGTCTGGTAGTGGAGGGGGAAAGGGAGGAGGGGGGAATTAATTTCTGCTATAATTTTATATTCAGTCTTAAATCATCTTCAATTTCTTGTGTAGGGTGTTCTTATAAATGATTAAGAAGTCATGCTTTACTCCCTCATTAGAAAATACACAAATTAAGAGATTAAGTTCTACCCCGTGCTTGTCATGTAGCATTGCATTCAGTTGCATCCTCTGTAGCAGCAGCTAAATATACTTGCAAGTCTCATCTTACATTGCATTCCCTGCTTCAGTATTTGTGAAGTCTGATTATCATCAGTCTGTTGCTGTTGTGCCTTTTTGTTTCGACCCTCTGTTGCTGAGAATATTCTCCTCCATGTCGTGACCCTTTTAGGAGAGCATGCCATTAAAGGCACAAAGAGGATGCCCTTTCTCTCCATTTACTTTATATAAAGTAAAGATTTTACACTTACTTATGTGTCTCCATAGAACAGTATTTACTAGAATATGCCTCATTGTCAGACAGGTTTGCATGTCTGAAACTCCTTTAGCAGTCCAGTGAGCAAGTCCTCCTCTTGGATCAGCTCCTTCAGAAACATCTTCTAAGAACCTTTAAAGACGTTACCCACTCTGTCCATCTTGGGGATAAATTATCTGAGTCCTTGCTTCTTGTGTGAACATAAACTTAGTTGAGCCTTTTCAGATCTACTAGATAATTTCCAAAATGCATCCCTCTCTGCCTTTTGGGATGTGCACATCTGACTTGACTGTCAACTCTTTATTTAAGCAGTTCCAATTTAAGTAGATCCAGCTGCTATTGGTGATTAATTGCAAAATTCATCCACAGTGTTTTGTTTTGGTTTTCTTTTTTTTTTTTTTTKTAAGTAATGCAGCCCTTTACCCATCAGCTCCATTCTTATTTGGAAATAACAGCCATTAGGATAAGACTGGTTGGTTGGTTTGTTTGTTTTTCTTAAATCTCCTAAAACAGCCATAGAATAAAACCTAGCATATGTGTTTCGCTTTTGTGTTGTCGAGCAATTTGGTCTACACACATTCTGCCTACACCTTGTGTTCTTCAGTTAATGTGGAAAATAGTGTCGTGACAATGTGAGGTCTTACAAGCGGGGAAAAGGTGATTTCAATTTAAAATAAACTTGATCTCGCTTGCACTCTCATGCCCACACGCTCACAAGCACCAAGATGTGTGTATCCATGTGATCTGGTCAGGATTCCTTGCAATGATGGAGGTGGAAGACAGGGCTGATGCCTATGGCATCCTCCTCATGTCTCCTGGGTTGTTCTTACATTGGTGGCGAGATGCTGGTTTTGGATGTACCTTTTGACCCCTTTAGGCACTAACAGGGATCAGTCTCTCAATCTGCTTCGCTCCTCTACCTGCCACTTAATCTGTGAGCTGTCAGAATTAACTCACCATGTGCTGGGATCCAAATGTCCTGTTAATCTAGATGCCACCTACACCTTCTATTCTTAAAGCCCTTCTCCCACACTTTGTCTCTTTCAGTGCTTTCACACCTGGATGTTCCCATTCATTCTCCATTCACATCAGCCTTCATGTTTATGTCACGTTTCTCTGGACAGTGGGCAGCAGGATGGGAATAGTCCCCTCATATCCTGGAGGCTGCGTTAAGAAGGGGCAAAGGAGAACAACTGAATCTAAAAAGCATGTGGTCCCAATGAAAAAGGGATAGTTCAGCAGGAGATAAAACCTCCAAAGTCTCCCTCGTGGTCTGAGACAGTGCTTTGCCTGGCTTGTGTACTGCTCTTCAACCTCAAGCTTTGCTCTGTTGATTGCATTTGCCACCTCACAAGGGCTAGATGAAGGTGTGCTAAGCAGTAGGCATGAAATAAACTTGTCCTTGTTTGTGCTGCAGGGTGTTGGGCCTGTCAAGAACAGGTGCTGGAGAAGCTTTTATTATTTCCGTGCTTGCTTTTATGGGCCTGATGTTTTGCTGTGGGAGACAGTCTATCTCTTGGGAGGAGCTGTAGGAAGGAAACTAGCTTGTATTTGCATACAAGCAGTCCTGCACTGACTGTTGCTCTAAAGCAGATGACTCTTGTCAGTGCTATAATGTTTGGCTCCAAGTGTCACAATTCCCTAACAAGTGAGCAAAGTGCAAACCAGCATGGGTGTTGCATGCAGGCTTTGCTTGTAGCTGGTGGAGGGCTCAACACAAGCTGGGAAGAAGCATGGTTGTGATGTGGAGTATTCCTCTGGGCAGCCTAAGACTGGGCAGTGCTCTTTATCTGAGGGCTACGCTGAGCTCTGCAGCTTGTCTATGATGTTTCAGATAATCACAAGTTAGTATCTCAGCAAGTAGAGCTGGGGAGGGATGGAGACTTCATCTTCAGCTGACAAACTTGCTCTTGCCTTTTATCAGGGAATTGGCCAACTCTGTTTTGCAGCTGGGTAGGTGTGTCCTTCCAGTGCCCAAGTCAGTATAGCTGCAGGTAAACGCATGTAGCCTTGGTGCTGTTTACCTCTCCAAGTATACAAATCTGCCTGTACTAGGAGGAACAGTGTCTAGATTTGGCTGAAGCCTTGCACGACTAAAGCTTCCAGCTGTTGGCTGTATCACTGTTGGAGCTTTTCTGGCCATATGTCTGCATTCTGGTCTGCAGAAGTCCTTGCTGCTCTGTACATGCAGAGGATCAGGTTTTTGTGGTGCATGTGTGGGTGGGTGTTTGTGTCTTTTTGAGCTGTCATTGAGAGTATTTGCTATCTGGGGCTATCTAGTCCTGCAGCCCTCTCCTAGACACTCATCCTTTCCCTCTTTCTAATGCACCAGTTCTTTCATGCGCTTTCTCTCCACTCTTCCTTCAACTAATCTTCCCCCCRCCCACCCCGCCGTTGCTTTGCTCTATACCAAAAGGACTTGGGGATGAAGCTTTCAAGGCTTATCCTGAATGTATGTAGGACTCTGGTGCAAGGTGAACAGAGGCTGAAGCTCATGCCCATGGAGATGTTATGCACCAAATTCAGACACAGTTTTAAAGCTATACTCGGATTGTAAAAGCCTGATCAGCAGAAGAGACGTGTATGTGTTCTGGCTTTCACCCCATGCATAAACAGTGCTGATAGTAGGCTGCTACTCGTGTGTATTGTGTTCCTGTGACAGCCTTGCTGCTGATCCATCTGCCAGGGACTTAAATGAGCACTGTCAGCCAGATAACACTGAAAAGGAAAGCTCTGCTGGCCTGAGGCCCAGCAGAGAAATGCTGTGCTCTGCCAACTCTGCAAGGGATTTAAAGGCTCTGACCTAGTCTGTAAGTCAGAACTTGTCCCAGTGAGGGGGAGGGCTTTCTCCTGTCTCCACTAGGATAAGGAGGGCTTAGCCTTTGCATTTGGGGGGAGTGGGGKGGGKGTGTGTGTGTCTTCCAGACAGCTAGTAAGGTTAGTTGAGGTAACCCCTTAAGGCGTGACCTTCTCTGGTTTTGCTTTGACTGCTAGCAGTGAAAGACTATTTCTGTATGGGAACGTGCATTTGTGTTCTTTTTTCCTGTACTGTACGTAGCCTGTTTGTGGTGCTGTTGGGGAAGGAGTGACTAACAGTCCCTGTGTCTGTGCAGCTTGAGTCATCCTGTGATCTCTGGCTGACGTCTCTGGTTAAGCGGGGCATGCAGGCAGATATGGCGCTTCACCCTGCGTGCTTGGATCATTGCCCAAGAGTGTATCAGGAGTTTTAAGAGTCAGCAGAGGAGCAGGGGGTACGTGGGAGAGCAGCCATGAGAGATAACGCTGAACGTGTTGAGCTTGGTTTAGCATTAAGGCACAGTATTACTGGTATGCTGTCCGGGTGTGTAGTCTAAAGGCTTCTTGGCGCTTCTGATTCATGGGAACGTGGGAGATGATCAGTCAGTTGGTCAGTGCTGTTACAAACCAAGCTACTAATTCTGTTGCCAAGTGTTTTGTGTCCCAGTGCGTCATACTAACTGCTCAGCTGCAGCTGTTCATGGCCAGTTGCAGCTGAGGTCACTACACAAATGCAATAAGGACAGCAGTTTCAGTGTGGGAGGATAGGTGAATCTGCTGGGTACTATGCTAATTTTTGCTCGACATCTCTGAGCATCACACTCTTCTTCCCATTGGAAGGGTTTCTTCAATAAACCCTGCGGGTCACAAGAGTGTTGCTACTGATGTTGAGAAAAGAGCTATTGAGATTTTTTTTTTTTTTTTTTCTTCCTTCCACATATACACACACATCATGACCTTTTGTGTCATGTAACAGTTGTTGCAGTCCTATGGAAGAACTGTAATGTCTTCCCTATGTTAGTTATCTTCTGGTCTCTGATGCTCCCTCTGTGAAGAGCATGGCATTTTGCTTTTCCACAGAGCCTCTTCTGGAGTTGCCCATTCTCTCTGTGAATGTAAACTTTCTGCCTAAATTACCAGAGAACAGATACGGTTCACTTTCAGTTTTCATCCTCAACAGGACAGGGGTGTAGTGCTTCAAGCAACGGAGTAAGATGAATTTTTCACTGCTGTTGCTTATAGTTCTAGAGGAAAGAAACCTCTCTTCTAAGAGGAAAGTCCTAGATTGTCTTAGGCTAAGTCAAAGTAAGCCTATTACACCCCAGATCAGGGTAAAAGGTTTTAAGAGAAGTAGTTAACAGGATGCAATTCTTGAATATCTATGTGTTGTTCTATTCTTGGGAGTGGGGCTTTTCTTCTCAGGTGGTCTCTTACAGGCCAATTCAAACTTGCTGTCCAAGCAGAGAAGGGGGAGAGCAGAAAATACGGGTAATCTTATTGTTTCTGATTCCACAGAAGAAAAATTTTCCCCAACTTTGCCTACTGTTTCTTGATCTCCAATCTTAAGTAATTTTGAATGAGTCTTCTATTAATGAAAGCTGCAAGTACTGTAACAATCTTGTGGCAGGAAGTTTTCCTGCCTTTCTCTACAAAAGATTGCAGTATGCCATGCAGTGCCTTGATTCTTTGCTCTGCCTTAAACTGTGTGTATGTATGTGGACTGCAGAAATASAGACTCTTGGCAGTTGGTAGCATAACTAGCTCAGTAAGACCTAGTTGTAACTTACTGTTGCATGAGTAGCTTTCCAAAACTCCCTTAATCTAGGAACAGTCAGTAAAATCCCCATGTGGTACTGACACATATTTCCAGCCAATACAATCCTATACACCTATGGAAATACAACCATTGTAAGTGACACTGCATGGTATAACCACATCTATAGCATTAGATTGTACTAATCTGATTGTGTTTTGTTTTGTTGTTTTTTTTTTTTTTAATGAAGAATTAAATCAGTGGAAAGTAAGTAGCTTTAAAAAAACCTGCTCTCAGTTCCCTAACAACTGTTCCTATGCTATCCAGAATGGCTGTAACAGGGACCTATGCTTTTTTTTTTTTTTTTTTTTTGCAACCTTTTTCTCTACAGAGAAAGGAGATTTAATTTAAAGAGTTTAGGACAGTGTTTGTATTTGGGTCTGTTTCTTTTGGTGAGAAATGGAGGAGCTTTGTTTTTCCCAGCAAAGAGTTGATTTAATTTTGAGGTTTCCCCATCCTGTCCTGAACTGCTTTGCATTGCAGAGCTGCTAAAACAAATATCGTAGAGGATGTACAGAGAAGGAATTTTTTTACAGGTAAAGATAATGTGGGAAGTTAGAAAAGCAGGTAAGCAGATCTTGCTTGTGGACACAATCTTTTTTTAATTACACTTGATGTAACAGGAGACAGATGAAAAATCTAACCTCAAGAAATTTCACAGTAACTTTGGAGTCTTCGGGAAATTGTTCCACTACGATGTCTAAAAGAAAAATCTCATTTCTTTCTATGAGGTAACAACTCTGATCCCAAGCAGCTCCCTCTGTAAGTGCTTCTGGTCAAATCCAGACTGGTACTTCTTAGTGGAGCATGGGATGACATGGTGGCATGCTGTAATTATGTTACTAGGGAAATTGTGATGGATTCCCTCCGGCAGTACCCAAACCCCTGTCCCCTTCACACAGTGTTCCTAAGGTTTAGCATTATATGATCAGCATTAAACTGCTTTTGTATCACCTGTTGGATAGTATATACTGATTAATGTGCAAAAATGTCAAAACTGATAGTAGTTTTGAGAATAACTTCCCTCTTTCAAAGTCAAGGCGATACACCACTGACAGATGACCTTGCCTGTGTTGGAGGCATGCTCCTGAAGTGTTTGACATTCCATGGCACAGCAGGCAGTAAAGAAATGCAGCTTTTTCTGTTGAAGCTATTAGAATGCTTTCTCCATTCATATTTGCCTTCAAAAGTCAGTGGTATCAACTACCCCAAGTATGTCAAAATGAGAGGAAGCAAACTTCAGCCGAGAAAATCCATCCTTTGCAGTAGACATTGATTTTCTTTTTTGTCATTTGTAGCTTGGTGCCTCAGAGAGAAAATAACCTCAATATAATACATCAAGAGGGGCAGGGGCTGCTTTAGCTCGCTAGATATTTAAAAATGAAATGCACATATTCTTTATTTTGTATTAATACACTGTAATTGTTTTACAGAGTCCAGCATATCAGTTGCATGTAAATACTACAGATGAACTTACCAAACTGGAGCTCACAAAACTAGTGCATTTATCCCAAAGCAGAGACTAAACCCTCTAAATCTTTAAAAAAATACATTAAAGAACGTACCACACGCACACATATTGCACTTTTCTCCATATGAAATTTTTACCCCATATACATCACACCAAAGTCTCTTCAAAGGAGTCTGTAATACAAGATAATAAAGCTAATAATTACTCTAACAGTAGTGTAAACAGTTCTCTAATGTTAGACATAACAGATTTGAACAAAAAAGCCACTTCAAAGTAGTATGAAGTGGTGCCCAATGGATACTCTGCCATATTAGAAGGCATTAGAAGCCTTTTATTCTAATTGGCTTGAAGGAAATTACATGACATGTTAAATAATGCTTTTGGTTGAGGGGAAGAGTCAGTCTAAATGACATTAAAAAACATTGTAGCTTCCCCCTTACCAGCACTGCAAAGCTCAAATGAGCTTAGACTAGTTGGCACATCCTGATAAATGAATCGCAGAACTCAAGAACAGAATTATTTTTATCTTTGAGTCCTGAAATGTACGGTATTCTGGAGTTGGACTGGGAAGGAAGTGATTATAGTTATGGCAGTAACCCAGCTCCTGGAGCAGAACTGGGCCTGTCTCCATGGGTGTTGTGTGTCCTGTTAGTAGTTTTCACCACATAGTTCCTTGAGTGCTTGGTCAGATATTAAAATTCCAGAAAGTGTTTATTATGCTGTGGGGTAGGGAAGAAGGAATGAAAGGACAGGACTCTTTGATGCCTCTTTTTCTTTTTTTGCAGTAGTGAAATGCCTGGTCCGTTATGCTGCAGTATTTGTCAAGCTCTTTCCCTTCCCTTTCTTAGTCACTTAAGGTGTCATAGGGGTTTCTGTGTTCCATAGCTATTTACTGTGTCAGACGAGTTTCCTTTTGATGGGAAACCACACAATAAAAACCTTTTCTATCTCAGCTATTTAAAGTAGAGCTTTCTAGCCCTCTTTATCTTGCATCACATAAGTAGTGTATGGATGTGATTCCTGTTCCTTAAACTCTCCTTTACTGATGCCTCGAGAATCACTGTGGTTTCAGAGGTAGAAGCTGAGCAGTTACGGATTGAGTCCAGCTGCACAGCTGGACTAATATCAGAGCAGGCTACATAGCAACAGGAGTTGCCTCTCTAATTGTAGTATACAGGAAGCAAGGTACCTTCTGTCAGTTGTTAAACCCTTTCCTTCTTCACACAGCCTACAATGCAGTGACTAAAATCCTACTATTCCACATTTAAATGTGGTCTTATTGCTGTAAATGCTGGCTGATTATCCACCTTTCTAGTGAAGGAAAAGAAAGCAGCTTTGAGAACTCCTTTTTCTAGCTTGGTAGGATCTGTGAATTGACAAATACGGAAGAACCAACATACCAGAAGTACTTCTTTTGTTTGTTTGTTTCTTCCTTCTGCTACCTGTTCAACCCATTCCATTTTTAAGTGACCACATGCCCTGAATAGCCAAACTTTGAATTTGGTGACTACACCCTCRTTATTTGTAGTATCAAAGACCTTAGCTCACCAAACTTTCCAGCAAACAGTGGTGTTTTCTATGTATGTGATCAGCACAGTTTCTCTGCCATTCTTTGTGCTTTAATGAATCTGCAGTTGTGCTTAATGTTTGCTCAGAAAAGGGCTGAACTGTCTAGGTGCAAGCCTCATTTGTCCATCATCCCGTAATGTCCCACAATACTTAAAGGCTAGAGACAAAACCCAAACTAGAGATCTAAAGTTTCTGCAGATTTGTAAACAATCCTATGACTCGCATTTCATGACTGAAAGTTCTGGAGACACAACTGCTTGTTGAGTTTAGTATTTCTTGAAATGGTTGATACATCAACAGTTGTGATGCTAAATATTGCTGTAATACTTTCAATGTTATATATACATGAGCAATCAAAACACTAAGAAAGTTAAACATTACGTTCCACATGGTGGAACGTGTGCTCTGAAGGGACTTTGGTTATAGCAAGGATATAAATGGGGTATTGTCTACTTTCTTCAGAAAAAAGCATATAGGCTGATAAAGAACTGAAAAAGGCACAGCACTATCACTTCACAGGGTTTTTTTTAAGCTCATTGTTTTTATCCTTAAGTTCTAAAACCCTAAATAATTGTCCAAATATACAAAGCTCAATAAACCACCAGCAACACATACTGCAAATTCAAAACACAGTTTGTTTGCTTGTTTTTAAAATGCAACAGAAGGACAGATGGATCCTTTCCAGTGACTGGAACTTCTCCAAGACCGAGCCCTCCACAAAGGCCTGCCTGCAAAAAGGGTTGATTTCAAAAGCCACCCCGGTGGATATTTTTTTTTTTTTTTTTTTAAATGCCATTGGCTGCAGCTCTTGGTTTTTCTCATCGTACTTCTTACCTTCTATCTCTCTGTTAGCTAATCCTTTATTCTTTAGTATTCTGATCCCCACCCAGAGGTCTCTACAAACCACTGTGGTGCCCTGTGTCAGTTCCACATACCTTTTGACAAAGTCAAGATGTCACTTAGCAGAGATCCAGAAGCTTCCCTTAGTGGACAATTAAGAGTTCCTTGGCAGGCTTGGGAAATACTGTTTACTTGCTAGCAGGAGGAAGTGGAGGCTGTCTGAGATGCCTGGTGATCTCAGAGACTTACCATGGAGCAATTCCAGATCAGTAGCTTAACCAGCAATTGGATGCCAAAGTGCAGCTTTCCTTTAATTCCACCTCATGCTACTGTTTCAAGAGTATTACAGTTGCCATCAGTGCAGACCCAAATCTACCCTGAATTTCAATGAAAACTATTGCTTTTATTGCCAAGAAGTACAATACAACGTGCACTCATTCTTGTTTCTCCAAGTGAATGTTAGATGAATGCTGACAAACTCCCCAATTTTTTTAAAGGGGCTATTTCCTTCCTCTAAAATTCACTTTTTTTGCCTCCTTCTATGCAAACTAGTTCTTTGTGGGATGAAACTGCCCTATCTGTTCTCTAGCCCCTGCCACCAGCAAGAGGAGCTAGTAGCCATCTCGCCACCTCCTGCTTTTTTTTCCAGTCAGGTGGATTTTTAGTTACCCGTTAATTCAAGGGTTGAAAAATTACCATGAACTTTGGGGTAGGAACAAAAAAATCAAAAATTCACATGCTTCTCCATTTGTCCTGTCTTCCACTCTCATGTTAGTCACCCCATGGTATTAATTCACCAGGACATAGCCACTGTGCTGGGGATCTACAGTCTCCATCATTTCACAATCAAAGAGTCCAGGCAATTCTGAGAGGGTTAATGCATCATAGTTTGACTGGGACTCATGAGATGCTGAGCTGCTCTGGCTGTCAGGCAATGCTACACTGCTCTGTTGTGCTGGGTCCATGGAATACTGGCACTGGTCTGGGTAGTCTGGCTCAGAAGAGCTGACAACAGGCAATTCACAAGTCTGATATGAATATTGTAAGGACTGTGGCGGCTGCTGCACCTGAACTGGCGATGACAGCCGTGATGAGCTGGTGATCTGGGAGGGTGGCAGTGGATCCAGCTGTACCTTCTGGTATTGACTGAGGAAGGGGTCATATTGCATTTGTTCTGAGGAAGGCTCCATCACAGGGCTCAGAGGCTGCTGCAAGCTGAACTGGGTTGATTGCTGCTGCTGCTGTTGTTGCTCCTCCTGGCATGAAAGTGGCAGTTGACTTGACCTTGGGTATGAGCTCTCAGCTATTTGCATCTGGTTAAAATAGGCCTGCAGCTGGGACTGCTTCTGGAGAAAGAGTCGCTTCTGATGCAGCCTGAGTCAAGGACATAAACAGCAATTATTTTCACCTTTTGAAGTGTTAAGGTGCTAGCATGAGTCCTGCATGCCAGTCACTCAAACAGTTCCAGAAAGGAGTGAAGTACAGAATTGGAAAATTCCTGGGCAAATGCTGTTTATTAAATTTTACCACAAACCAGAATCTTCACCTTCCAGCAAATGTGCAGAGGCTGAGTTTGTAGACCTCCTTTTGATAACCTTTTTAATCACCTAGTGAATTTTTCCTGTGCAATTAAGTTAACCCCATGCATTGTTTAATTTTGTTTGCTAAGATGCATTGTATTTGTATTTTAAGCCTGCTACTCACTGCTCTGTGGAACTTGGGAGCTGAAGGCTTGAGTATTGCTGGCTACGAATGGAAGTGAACAGTCTCCTTCCCCCCCATATTCTTTTCTCTGAACTGCACTGCTCCCTATGAACTTTTATGAAACTCCATCTTTTTGACTCTTTACAAACAGTAAGAATTTACAACACAATGCAAGGTTATAGCTACTGTTGACAAATTCCTGTGATACGACAAAAGGGAGGTCTCCTGACAGCTAATTCCGAAAGCATGCAGAAATAGGAAACCTACTACTGACGCAAGCTGACAGCGTTCAGAAAATGAATCTATTACTTCCCAGCTTATTTCTCTATGCAGACCTCCTATTCTTAAAGTCTCAATACTGTTAGTTAAGTTCTTGATTAGGATTAATCAACTCTACAGTTGTCAGAAGCGGCCATAAGCTAAAAAGTAATTTCAGATTGCATGCTTTCTTGAAATCAAGTAGTAGTTTTAATACCTCTGTTCCTCAGTCTTTTTATTCTAGACAGCATGTAGCTAGGTTGTTGTTTCCCTTTCTCTTTCTGATTCTTTTGCAAAACTCCGGGATAGTAACTGTCTTTAGTATCTGTCTTGCTTACTTGTTTGAAGATTACCAAATGATGAGCTCATAAAGAGCTTACAGCCCTTTAACGTGGCAATTAAATCTTGTCTGCTGTAATATGTACAGTTATAAGGGGACACATCAAATCTATTCACTCTTTACTGTAACTTTTTCAGAGGAGTGTCACTTCTAAACGGATCTTGTATGACAAGAAAAAGTTGATTTACTTTACTGTAAAATTATTGGGTCATAGGAATGAGACAGGAAATACCTAAATGACTGCAGGGCTTCCCAGCAGGCAGAAATACATAATCCATGTTCTGACTTATGATAAATACTGCAGTATGTAGGTTATAAACAGTGGGTGGTTGGGAGGATGAGAGTGAAATTGAGTACAACAATGTAAGTAGTAGGGTAGCTTCCTCCTATATGCCCATTAGCACTAAATGAAGCATGCAGGTATTTGCAGTTTACCTGCACCCTAGTAGTGTTAGCTGATAAAGAGCTCGTAGCACAGAAATATGTAAACACGTAGCAGGACTGTTGTCCCTCTTTTAAAAGAAGGACTGTATCCTTACAAATTTTGAAGTGAAGCTTTCCTTTTTCAAAGAATTTCTAAAAGGACAAAGATTGTTCCAGTTCTTTTATTACTCTTGAGAGTAAGAATAACTTATCTGCATAGTTTGGAAGCTTCTTACCTGTGCTCCTGTAACTGCTGTTCCAGACTCCGCGGCAATTCTTTGCAGTATAGCTGGCAAGTATTCTGAGCTTTTGATAGTAAAGTGGGTTTCTGCAAGAAAAGCAGTGCTGTTTTAAATTGCATTTGATTTAATGCATTAGTCCAGAAAGCAAGTGAAAGAAGATTGTCTACCTTTATGATGGTGTAACTGCCCAGCTCCATTTTCAGAAGCTGTCAATAGAACTACTATTTAAAACCACAGCCACTACTGCTTATTGACTTCTAACCCTTAGACAAAGAATATCTTTGCATGATAGATTGTACCGTAAAAATCCATAGAAAGATTTCTTCCCAAGTGAAAGAGAAGCTGCAAGCTGGAAAAAGAGTTTTTTATAAACTAAAGCTATATGAAAATTAGTTTAAAAAAAAAAAGGGGGGGGGGGACGGGGACGACAGTAAGCCCCAGGGGGTCAGAAGTGGCTCCTCAGGTGCATAACCTTTATGGGGTGCAACACAGATAATAGGTATTCACTAGCAGTTACTTCAAATTGCTTTAATAACACTATACAGTAACAGACTGAGTAGGAAACAGCAGTAATATAGTATACTTTCTGCATAATTAGGATCAGTGTCTGACAAAAGAAAAATACAGCATAATTTCAAATTCAGCTGTTCTCCACTAATTTAGCCTTTGACTGATATTCCTGAGTAATAAGTTCTAAAAGGCTAGTCTGCTGTGTAGTAACAGCAGCTGCTTTAATTCAGTGGAGGGGAGGTATGGTACCTGGAGCCTGTGTTGTAAGTACTGTGTTTCTAAGCTCTGCCGCCTGGATAACAATGGGGGATGTGCACCATTAGGGAAAACAGATGCAGCCTCCTGCTGCTGTGATGCTTCCTCCTGCAGAGAGAAGAGGAACAAGTTTCATCCCCAGAAAAGGCTCTTCTGCCTCAACCCTTTCTTTAAGGATTTCTCCTGACAGAGGTTTCATAGTTGCCATATGGACTAGTCTCTGGTGTCACTCACCACTTTCACTGTATGGTGAGGAGCCTAAATTACAAAGCTTTGAACTATCTGTGCTGCAAAATGGCAAGGGCTTACATCTGTAACTAAAACGGTATTATATATAATGTATTTTCTGACTTGCCGTCTGAAGTAGTAAATGCACAGGGTTAGAAAACTGTCCAAACTCTGAATGTGCTTTCGTGCAGCTCTTATTTCTCAGCTTTCAAAACGGAAGGCGAAAAGCTTTCAATAGTGGTGGAGAGGATACACACAGAGTAGGCATCTCTAGCAAGTTGGAGAGTGCTGACATGGGAGGGGAGTGAATTGTTGCCACGAGAATACCATGAGCACTGCAGCGTGTTTACATCAAATGAGAGATTCTTGTGAAAACATTACAACTTTGTGGTTGTCAGAACTGAAGTTTTCCAGTAGTCAGAAAGTAACAGCTGGAGCTTTAAAAATAGCATGCTTCATCTGGAACATAAGGTGGTTACAGTGCCTGTGTACTTCTTACCCATTTTATTCCTGGGGTTTTACAGAAACTTATTATTCCTGTTTGCTGTGACCTGTTTCATTTGAAACAAGTAACTAGGGAGCTAGTATAAGCTATTTAGCATTTCACTACACAAATCAGGCTAACCATTATCACTGGGCTTTTGTGCTTCTTACAATTATACCAGACCAACTCCAACAGGGAAGATGTTATTGGGCTTTTTTAAATCTAAAACATCCTTCACATTAAAAGCAATAATAAAATGTTGGATTTGGAAAGCCAGCAAGGCCATCTCACTGACGCCATGAGGATAGTAAAGGCTGGCCTGCAAATGCCCATTCTCTTTTCTGCAGAAGACAGAAAGGAGAAGAAAGAGGGAACTTTTATCTGTAAATTAGCTCTTCTCAGATCTCCAGAACTCCTTATCCTCTCCTTATCTGTCCCAAAACATTAACACCTGAAAGATGGTACTTGATTTCTGGTTTAAGTACCTGCGGAGGACTATTAATGAGGTCCTGCAACTGGGTGGCAGCTGATGTCAGAGAAGGTTCTTCTTCTGATCCCATCTGTTCATACAGCAACTGGACTTTGTTCAGTTCCAGGATTCCTTTGGTTCGTGCCAGATTCTGGAGGTGCTGTCTAAATGCTACAATTCCTGGAGAAGAGTTGAGCAAAACCCTTGTCAGAAAATCAGTTAATTTGTATCTGGTTAGCACAGCAAATGCGAGAGAAGCTGAGTAACAACCAAGTCACAAGGTGGCTTGGTGTGTCTGTGTACGGAGTACACATCCTACCATGTTAGGTATAATGTGTCATGACAATGGTTATGATTACCTTGTGTGAGGGATGTGTCAGAAGCTCTGCGCCCCTCTCGGAAACTGACAGGAGAGCGGTTGTGGGTCTCTCGCTTTTGGGAGGTGAGTGCTTGCATGGCTGGATTGGCAGGTCTCAGACCTATGAAAGGTGTTGTCATTCTGGGTGCTTGTTGGTTAGTTAGCACCATTTCTTTCAAGGAAGGGGTGTCTTCCAGGAATTTAATATCTCTCTGAACGGATCCCATGTCATACTCTGAATCAATACTGCCCAGAGATGAGTTTTCATCCAATGAGTAGACTTTCCCTGTGACAAAAAACAAAGCCAGAATAAAAGGAAAGTGCAGCAGTAATTTAGCAAAGCAAAGGAAGTGCCACAGGCTCAAGATATTCCTGCCAACAGTGACTCTCTTAGAGGAAATGAAACAAAAAATCAAGTTTCATAAAGTAATTGTAATTTAACAGTTGCAGTCCCAGAATGGGGATTTGCTACTGGTTTTTACATTATCACAGCAGTAAGACGCTATGCAGATGATGTTCACTGGCTTGTTTGGAGAGCGTTCAGTGTGTGTGGTTTTTGGTTTGTCCCCCCCCGCCTCCCCCCCATAGATAATCCTGACAAGACTGTAGCCTGAGCTGAAAGGCTTGGTCATCTTGATGGTTTCGGAATACCTGAGAATCCAGAGGTTTTTGTTTCCCCACTGTCCTCCCCCCTCGCAGCACATCTTTAGGGGATGAATGATTTGGGGACATGTAGTTATGTGAAAAAGAACAAGCCAACTTGTCAGACTTTACCAGTTGCTGTTGGGGTTGTACATGACAGCAGCCAGCTGTATATTTACTGCTTTGGTTTTATACTGTCTGTACAGCAGGTTTTGGGGTGTTTTTTTGTGGTTTTTTTTTTTCCCCTTTGGCCTTTAGAGCAAATGCTAAGTAACAAAACCGAGAAACTCTGTCTTGTGCTTGTCACTCTTAAAACCTACTGTTTTTCATCCTGAGCTTATTAGATTGAGTCCTGAGAGCAGGAAATGAGCTTTGAGATGTCCGTGCTAACTTCTGTACCTGTGCCTGGCATCATCACCAGCTGATTGGTAACTTCTGCCAGAGTGTGACGTCGCTTTGCGCAGCGAGCTGCTTGGAGGGCTGCAAATGCCTGTGCAGGGTCATCTTCTGACTCTCCTTCTGTCTCTATTCCTTCATCAATAGAAGTTTCCATCATGCTGGTAGGCAGTGATTGGCATCCTTTCCTAATCACCATGGGAGGTACAGGATCTAGCAGGCAGCCATTTACCTAAATGGCACAAGGAGAAGACAGACAGCTTTCAATTATGTGTACAGAGCATCACCCCAAAGTACAAGAAATCTCTGCCTATCACGTAGACTGAAGGCAGCCTGGATATTTAAAATGCGTGAACCTCCCTATAATCTACTGAGGTAAGTAAGACTTGTTAAGAATTGTACGTGACAAACAAATCCCTCCAGGTAGGATCACCACTGACACTCTCTTAGTACTCAACTCCCTAAATCTAAATACTCTTATTTCCACAGTACTATGTTCTCCACGGCTGCTTTTTTTTTTTTTAAGAGTTATTAAAAACCTTTGCCAGCTTAGTCACAAATAGAAAATATTTATGGAATGTACAATATTATTGTTTCCCCTTACTATACCTACTGTGCTCATTTATCATGTTCAGATAAGCACCATGAAAAAATAGTCTTTTATTTAATTCTGCAGCATTCTTGCAGAGCTGCAGAGATGTGTTCAAGAATAATACAATAAATGCACCCTTTCCAGCAAAAGTCCATTTGATTCATGGTGCTCCTCTGCAAACAGAGGTTGTCTGGAGAGGCTGTGGAATCCCCCTCCTTGGATTCACTCAACTTGATAAAGCTCTGAGCAACCTCATCTAGCTTTGAAGTTAGACCTGCTTTTAGCAGGAGATTGGACTAGAAGGCCTTTAGAGGTACCTTTCCAACCTGAAATACTCCTAGGATTTTAATTCTGTTTTTATTCTCCAAATTGGTTTGTCCTGAATCCTTCTGTACCTTTACTAATTCTTTGCCATATGCAACTACTTGGGTTTTGAGGACCACGGCCTGCATGTCATGCAGTTTTGGGGTGGGTATTCTGTTCTGTAATACCTTAGAAGCTCTAGTTAGTGTCCTGTTGCACAAGTCACTCCTACCGTTTTGGTAGGATCAGGTTGGGTAAAACATGGATGAAACAACACATTCATTTAGCATAAAACCTCGCACTGCTACAGGTGATTTTATGTAAAACTGTCAATGAACCATTCCTGAATTTTCCTCAAAGTTCTTCGGTATTTTGAAAACAAGTGTGTTTGGAAAAGAAGCTTCACTGCATTAACAGTAGCTGTTAACAAATGGTCTTGCAAGCAGACTATATGGTAGCACTCTAGGAAAATACTCAAAGCAGTATCAAGAAATAGCTAAAAATATTTTAAGCATCAGTAAAATGATGATGCTTGCACAGGAAAATTCTGTGTCTGCTGCCTCTATTTTAATTTAATGGATTATATCTTTAAGCTTAATTTCTTGCACACCTTACTTTCCATTTGTGACTTTCCCATTCAAATACTGATCTGGCAGCAAAAGCACTGGAAAGACTATTTAATGAACTGCTGGAAAGGAAAAAGAGAACCAATACCATGTGGGCAGTTGGCTCTCTGCAGTTTACCACGGCACATGGATCAGAGCTTGGAAGTCTTTAGCAGACGTGTTCTATAATACTTAAGACACTGAATATTCCCAAGTCAATTGTGATTTGACACCTCACTGTAGTCACCATTTGTTGATCTACTTTGGCCAAACTGCATCTATAAAAGCAAAGGGGGATGCAAAATAAAGTTTGAAATGTTAATTTCCAAATGTCTTTGAACTGCTTTTTGCTTTCCAGCTGTAAGAGACCACACAAGGAGTTACTTAAAACAGTGATGAGAACCAGGGCCACACTCTTAGTGTTGGTGACTAACCAGTAAGTGAGCAATAAAAGCTTCAAAATGGCAAGCATGAAATCAAACCCCTAGCTGGCATCAGGCAAAATACAATATGCTGAAATTAAAGTTACAATGTGRTGTGATATGAGAGAGAACAACAAAAGTTTCATGAGAATAATAACATACTTCATAAATGTAATTCTTTTAAGCTATTTCCCCTTCCTCACAAAAGCTCTAAGTGCTGACTCCCAAGTATTTCACTTATTCTTTGCTACCCTGCAGAGTATTGTCACACACCTCAAAGTTGCTTGGCAAAATGGATCAGACTGTAGCTCCCTTCAGAGAGTTAAGCTGTACATACATACATCTGTAAGGCTGTGGAGCCATCACATCCTATTCGTTGAGTTCAGTTAAGTCTGTTAACTGTGGAGGTGTGGAAAGCCTACACAAAGTCTTCCAGTCTGATTACAGGAAACAAAACCCATTAGATGGAGCTGCAATTTTACATGGTCTCCAGTGAAGATTTTACAGGCATTCCTAGTTACAGAAATGGCCTAGCTGAGAACTGCTACAACCTGAGAAGCTGCAGTTCTAATAGTTTTTGACAGTCAGAAGGTCCTGCTGGCTATTTACCACTCAACAAAAAATTATCAAAAATGTAACTCTTTTGGCTGGCTTATTATGAAATTGGCAGAGATACGGAATTTTAAGTGCATGGTATTTTAATCGCTTTAGCTGGCAGTGGAAGCTTATGGTTAAGGTTCCATTATACTTTCCTGTTCTCATTTGTCTGAATTTTTGGATGAGCAGCTGAGYAGGTTACTCTAGATACTCGGCAGTGAACCCTTTGTATTAGAAGCTATATATGAGGAGTCTTCAGGGCTCTTAAAACTATATTTGAGAAGAAGAAAAAAAAAACCCACTTTTGTAGGTTGATTTTTCTTTTACAAATGATAGTGTGGTAAGATTGGAATGTAAGCAAAGAACACAAGAGGCAGATTAGTGATAAAAAAAAAGACACAGCTGTTGAAAGTTATATGCAAGAGAGAAGTAGAAAAAGAATCTGGAATACCTAGAACTCTGACACTCAGAGAATACTTAAATTTAGGGAAACAGGCACAATGTGTTTTGTCTAGCTAGTACAAGAAATGTGCAAATCAAGTGTTTGGATACTAAAGGTCTTTGTATTTGACTTGCTGTTGTATCCTGAGAGGTTACCCAGGAATGAGAACTTGCTGGAGACCAGTTTTGGGGACAGCATATGCTTAAGAGTAAGTACTTGGGAGCAGGTTGAGAACATTGGGTCTTTGAGGGAAAGGCTACTGAAAGCAGAGGGAAGCAGCAGGGTTCTCCGGCTCAGCTACCTGCGAATGTCAAGACACAGGAGGCGTACTAAGGTCAATGAAGTGACATGAGTTTGGATTAAAATGCTCTGGCCCTGACTCCACAGTGGTTTTGAACTCTACCCTGTCAGAAGGAACTGATCTTCAATTAATTATTGAAGAGCTACAGCTACTACCACTAGCTCTGCTTTTACGAGGCAACAATCTTTTTTAGCCTTAATGATTTTCGACAAAACAGTAGGGTGATTTTAAGCTATACCTTTGGTGTCTCAACTCTTTCTTCCTCCATAAATGCTGTCTCTCCCTGGCAGTTGGATGGAGGGAATGAAAAGGCTTCTGCTCCTGAAGCTGAGGGAAGACCTGGAGACTGCAACAACCTTGGATTTTGTGAATGCAAGTTAACCGAGGGTACCACAGCTTGTGCCTAAAAGAGATTTTAAGAACTCCAAAACTGGAACAATTTTAGGTAGAAAACAACGTACAAAGTCACAAATTAAAAATAAACAATACCCAGCCCATTTCCAAAGCAGGAGAAGTATAAGATTTATTTTCTCATTCTTGATGAATTACATTAAACTTTAAAAAAAGCACCACCCCCCACAAAACACACAAACACTAAACCCCAAAATGTCATTAAGCCAGCTACTTATTGAAGCTGAGCACTTACTAGCAGTAAAGACAGTGTTTGGGACCCTTTGGTGCCCTCCAACTTCTGACATGCTAGAATTCCTTTTTATACAAACCCCCTTAATATTAGCATGAGGCATAGGGCTAGTTTCAATGACTTTTTTAACATACACCGATTCCTGTAGGAAAAAAGCATGAGAAAGAATAGAGCAGGCTGGATCTGAAATAAGGTATTTTAACAGATGGAGAACTGCTGAAGGGAGAGGTGTGCCTCAGGGAAGGCAAGCATGGCACAATTAGGAAAACAGTGGTTTTCACTGTTTCTTAACCTTAGTTTCCTGAAGTGTGGTATCCACACAACTTGCCTGTCCAAAAGGAAACAAGCAGCCTTATACAGGAGCCTGTGGTGCCACCGTGTGTGAAAACAAATTATCTTGTTACTCAGGATAACTGCAAGATTGCTTTCAGTCCTGAGGAAAAAGTGGTAATATGGCTATAAAGCACAGGAATTTAGTACAATAAGGAACTACCTTCTAGGAGGTTTTTTATTCCTCCTTGTTCATCTGTCTCCACCTGCTTTTAATATATTTTACAATTAATAATCTGCTTTTGAATACTGTGTCTTTCTATCATTGGAACTGCTATCTAAGAAAATAGCTGTTTTTAATCTTTGTCAGCCATATTGTTCCTGGACCTATGTTTTCATAGCTGAAGCAATTTGGCTTTCATTTCAACAGAATCCAAAACCAAATAGTGTCTTGCTGCCTCAAGTGAAAAAGGAGCAGCATGGTTGTGATTTCTCCTGGAAGTGGAGTCTGGGCACTTGTTCTATACAGCAGCAATACGGTACCTAGAAGGCTGTGAACTTCAGAGAATATTTACTTGAGACCACGATAAATCTGAGTCATCTTAGGTCAAGTCTTTCATGTTTCCAGTTATGCATTAATAGAAATCAAAAGCTGTACAATGTCTGTGCATCTTAATGAAACAAAAGAACATGTAAAAAAAAGTCTGAGAATTATTGGAGTAAGACATGATAAACTGTACATAACCTTTCTTTCTGAAGAAAATTACTAGGGAAGAAGCAGAGTGAATAGCCTCAGAGCCTGTGCTGAATCAGTCAGTATAATTAGAGAGGATACTAAGTGGACAGCCTTCCGCAATGGAAGGGCTGGCACCAGATGTAAGGAGCACCCAGAATTGCTCTTGATAAAATACACGTGACATCCTTAAGACTTAAATCAATTAGTCAGTCATCACGTTGGCTCTATGCACATAGAGGTTTTGCAGCCGTGCTGCGAAGTCTCCCATGAAACTGGACTCTTGCTGGGTCACAGGAGGGAAAAAGTGGTGCAAATCTTAAAAGAAATGACATTATTTAGGAACAAATCTTTGAGTCTTGAGCCATTAAGAGTCTCATGACAATGACATTTTTATCAGGTACTTAAGATACCACAATGGATTGGCATCTTAACCTGATAGGTTTGGGTACCTCTTTACTATTCTCTGCCATGCTTCATTTCATGGGAGACAGAAAGCGTATCTAGAGAACAGCAGGGGAGAAAGTAATTTTATTTTCAACAGGTCCCTTTAGAGTGACTATGTTTACAACACTAAGTAGAGCCTGCATGCTTTTAGCCCCCATGCTAGCACAGCTCTCCATAAATTCAACAGCTCGTTTGTCAATCACGTTAAAGATACTCCAAGTGTTGCACAGTCTCCAGAAATGGTATTTCTCTAACATTTTAACCCATGGCTTCCCAGCAAAAAGTTTGAAAGTCTCAAAAAAATGGAAGTGTTCCAATTAGAAGCAGAAGCACAGTACTTTCTCTTTAACTGGGAAATAAACTGGAAGTTAAGGTTAAACCACGCAGATACCCATTAAAGCCAAAACCATTATTTGCGTTTTGGGCTTCAGAATGCAGTCAACTTCCCTTTCTCATTTAAACTTATCCAGTCCCCTCCAAACTCCCTTTTTTTTTGGGGGGGTGGGGGTGGGGTGGTGGGGAGGAGGCAGCAGGAGCAGTTGTAGGAGGCATGTCTGACAAATAAGTTGTCATCATACAGTTCTGACAGGAGGCAAATGCAAAAAAGTCTTTCCAAAATGATGCTGCAAGGCTACATACTATAGAAATCAGAAAATAGCAATGGATTCTAAGTGAATCTATGTAGAAACACCATTTTGAAAGAGAAGAATGTCTTGCACAGCCTTAAGCCTACCTCTGCTAGGAATGAGACCTTACCTTGGCTACTGTCTGCTCAGCGATGGTGCTTGGCCGACGCTGACGAGCATCAAGTCTCTGTTCCACAGGGAAGCTACTCCGATGTGATTTGAGTCTTTCCACTAACAAGTAATAGATAGCAGCAAAGTGGTTATAACTCTTGTTCTGCAGAGACTGAAAAAGAGAAGAACAAAAGTGTGGGTGCAGCCAAATACACATTCTCTTTTATGTTCTACAAGACCAGGAAGAAGAAAGAATTGCCATCTGGGGCGGGGGGGGTGGTGGAATTTAAGAGGCAGTGGGGTAGGCAAATATTCTGAATTGAGAAAGTTTCAAACCAGAGTGCCAGGCAAAGAAAAGCATCAACCTTAGTTTAGTGGCAAGCTCACAGGAGCTTGCTATGTTCTGGGCTGCAACAGTACTTTTAGCTAACATTCAGGTGCTACTCTGAACGCTCAAAGATTTGAACCTGGAGAAGGGACTGAGCTCCAGGACCTCCTGAATATATTGGCCATTCCAAGTCACTAGAAGCAATGGGGAACTGAGCCTCTGCAAAGTAGAGAAACTAGCCTCTTCTAGCAGAAAGGACTCAAACTGCCAACCTCCACAATGGTTTAAAGTATCAACCATCCTAAAAGGAAATGATTGTGTTAACTCTATAGGGAGTCTTGGCATTTATGTTTGGTAAGAAGCGTGATTTGGGATTGGACAGAGACATTCAACTGCTTACTGCTTTTATGCTCCTTTTTGAATTTCATTTTCCACCCTCTCAGAAGTTCAAAATGAATTTACTTTCAATTCTGATTTCCCCTTGTCTCTCTCCATTTGACAAGTAATGATTTACCCAACCCCACCCAGGAAATCTAACAGTGTGGAACCTGACATGGCTCCTTTATTTTACTTCTGTGCTTAAGAATCAACTTAGCTAACAAACAAATCTCTAGAAATGACCAATTGTAAGCAGCAGCAAGTATCACCATTGTAACAGGCAGCCCTATTGGGCTACCATTTTTTACATAGTGCATGCTATATTTCTGTGTGTCCTCTAGCTGAAAGCAATTGCAACATCAAATTTTTTGAAATGTGTGCTTGTTTAAATTAAAGTAAATAGTTAATACACAGAAAGAACAGTACCTAGTCCTGGGATATGTGACCAGAACACATTATTCTTTTCCATGGGTTCTAATTTGGGTTCCTGACACAGAGGAGTATGCTTTCTCTCACGGTGCTGCCTTTTCATTGAGATGTATTCCTCTATCAGCAAAGGATGCCTTGGACTGGAATAGCTGGGTGTGGCCAGCCAGCATAAGGCACACAGGTGAAGTCGTGGGCCTACTGTACAATGTTTTGCCTGCAGTTTGCATGCCACAGACACCTTATCTCTGCTAGGGACCATCTTTAGGAAACTTTCTGGAGGGGTGTTTCTCCTCTTCCTTATCAATCTGCTGGCACAGACTGAGACATCGGTAGGACAGGGAGGCAGCACCACAGCATGTTTAAAATGTTTGCCCTTGCTAGGGTCTGACCAGGTAAAATATACCACCAGTTTTGGGGTTTTTTTCCCCTCCAACTGTTGAAATAAAGAATGTTGCAAGCAACTCAGGTAATAAGTTCTAGTCATAAAAACAAACAGGAGACCCTCCCCCAGGGACAAACATTGTTTGAGTCTATTTTACCTCAATAGTTTTCTGTTGGTCTATTCCAAGGCTGTGCATTAGCCGTAAGACCTGCTCATTATACTCTCCAATGGAAGGCTCATTCTCCTCTCCTGGTGGATAAAGAATAGGTCTCTGTGCAGGAACTTCGATAAGCATCCACTTGTGCTCCTTAATCTGAGCAATAGTTAACCGTTTGGATGGGTCTAGGACCAACATTCTTCTAATCAGATGTTCACACTCTGTTGGGAAAAAAAAATTACCAACCTGCTAAGTGATACTTGCAGATATATTCACCTGAGACCTACCGATACAGAGCATTAGAACAGGAAACTGCTTTACTTCTACCTAATTTCTGGGCTAAATACATTTCTTGAAGGCTAAAACAATCTCTCAAAACAAGATTAAAAGTCACATTAAGAAGGACAAAACCCCAACTTCTTTAAATGCATGGTATGGCTAACAGTGCCATTCCTTCTACACAGCTCCCGCATGAGGGTAATAGTAATATTTAATACCTCTTTGAAGCTGCTTGTGCTGTTCTAAGTACAGTGCTAACATTAACTGATAAAGCTTCAAACAACCTCTGTGAAGTGTGCTGGGGAGTAATTAGCATCCTTCTCCAGCACAGTTTGAAATAGCTTGTCCAGGCTCATAAAACAAGGGATTGGCAAAACTAGGGTTAGTGTCTGGATTTTTTTTTTTTTTTTTTTTTTTTTTTTATTTCCACCCTAGTGGTCACAAAAACAAAGGTAAAAATAATGTCTCTGTGGCTGTGAATAGTAGCCAGTGGGTCTGCAGGTTTATCTGTTTTAATTCCAGGACCAAAGCACAATCAGTAGCTTTAGGTGCCAAAATAATTCTGAACACACCAAACCGTTGCTGCTTTCTGACTACTACATGCTGGACAGCATTAAAACCATCACATTTTTCTTCAGATCTCAGTTGGTTTTTGGAAGATGAGGGCATGAGAGATGAAGGTGCAGTTTGTATATGATAGGAAGTCAATGTAAGTTCCTTTAAGGGAGGTTATCAATATGCCATGCATTTCTAGCTGACCATGATATGGCTATAGTACAGTTGTTAGGAGTCAGTCCATTCAGGTAGTTATGACAAATAGTTTAGAGAGATATTTCTGGCTATTTATTCCTGTTTATCTCTCTTGTTTTCACAGTTCCGCTAAGAGGCACACCCTTCCCCGCTCCCTGCATCACCATGCGATCAGCAAGGGGAGCAGCAAACAGCCTGTGAAACAACCAATCTACGCTGCAGTCACAGCAATGATCGCAACTCACACAAAGGTACCTGGATCTAGCTCGCATACCTATGTCAGCAAAGTCACAGAAACACAATACAGTTCAGCGCCGGCTGCAAAATGTGCCCAGGAAGCTGAGGGGTTGCCGTGGTGCCATAATGGCATTGCTAAAAGCAACCAAATGCACTATAGCTACACTGTAGTGGCTATTTTCAGAGGCGGTGTGCAGGAGTACATGCCACCAGAAAGAAAAAGGGGAAGACCAGAATGTTTTACACCACAGAACCCTTAACAACAGGGCTGAAAATCATATCTTTAATTCTCTTTAAAAAAAAGCACAGGAAGTAGTATATCAAAAGAGGATTTGATTCAGGAAGGTTTTCTTGAAGTAATCTGGTTTAGAGACCTTTTAATATAGAGAAGCTGAAGGACACCATCAAACCCTATGTAAAAATGGACCCAGTTGTTCTTGTCCGAATGGGCATGAGGGAGAGTGAAAGCCACAGATGGGGCAATTAAGTGAGGGAGAGAGATCTCAGTCGCATGTGGGAGTGCCAGATACATGACGATGAGAACCTGGCATCTGAACTGGTTGTGCACTTTTTTGCTTTTGTTTAGCAGACGCTGTCAAAAACCAGGAAATGCCCAATCCACAACTTAGGTTTGACAGCAATATTGCTCTCAGCAGATTTTCTTTCCACATTAAAATGTATACAGCCTTGCAGGACGAAAGCTAATTGGTACACAAATGTGCCTCTCCCCCCTGCATCTCCATATTTCTGTTCACAGTAGGACGAGAGATCCTTCAGCTTCCATTCGACTCTCTCCCTGCCCGTGGGCACAGCCACACTGCAATCTCCAYGGATTGTGCAGGGAAAAATGGGTTGGTTTGCCTAGCAGCAGCCTAACTGCAAAGGCAGATAGCTCACCTAGGCTTATTTGTGTTTCTTTGCAAAATGAATAGTTGGCCATACCAAAATCTAGTGTGCAGATGTGCCACCCTTTGCTGTATTGCAACAGAGATTATTGTAGAATTTACTCAAGGTTTACCACACCAAGAGCATAAGAGGACACATTGTTACCTTCAGACATAAAATAAGGGATCCTGAACCTTCCTTCAAGAACTCGTTGCCTCAGTATGGGGAGTGTTGGTCCATCAAAAGGTAATGCTCCACAGACCAAAACATAAAGAACTACACCCATGCTCTGCAAGAAAGAGAATACTCATTTCATTTTTCAAGCCACAAGCAAAGTCTCTGAAGTTGGCTAGCCAAATCCTGTCACAGAAAAAATTAAAATTATGTTCTGCAGAAACAGGAAATTTATACAAAAAGGAGTTAGATTTCTGAAGATCCCTAAATGTTAAGAACACTCAGCTAACCCAAAATGGCTAGGCTTGCAGTACCTTGTGCTGATAAGCAGGTAAAATGAAGTGTAATGGGTTAGCGACTCTGGCTCCTAGCAGGAAGCTCCACGCAGATGACTGAATGATACCTGAAAAGTGAGCCCCAACTTCAGGAGAGAATTAGAGATACTTTTTATTAATCTCAATGTTGTTCAAACAAAAACAAACCTCAAACAGCAGCCACTTAAAATAAGAAACTGTAACCTTTTATATTTACCAATTTGCAAAAGCCTGGGTAAGAGGCACACTGATAACTTCAAGAACAGTCATCTTCAGGGGAACACCAACTAATAATTCTGCACTGCTGTGTGCAGTGCTGAGCATGAGGGATTATTTAATATGAGCAAAAGGAGACAATCTGGGCAAGAGCTCTCCTCCAACTGCCAGACTCATTTTTGAAAGTATGCAAGTTAATTGGCACTACAAGCGGAAATAGTCTTGCAGCATATGACAAAAAAATATAGTGCCACACTAGATGAAATAACCACACCAGACCCTCATGCCAATTAGTTGGCATAGATAGCCACAGCACTGGATTTCTCAAGAGGAAAAAGCAGGCATTCAACATTCACCTTATAACTTTGTAAGTACACAAGAGATTTTRAAGTTAAATATGTATTTTAAAAAGTCACTTACTTCCTTCCTTAACCTGCCAAAAACTGAACTGTGGATTGCTGCATTCCTCCTGCAAGCTTAGCACTTTCAGCAGACCTATTCTGTGATTGGATGTTGCAAAGAGATACAGAATCCTTAACTCATCTCAGAAGATAAGTGAAGATGCTGATGATTTTATCTTAAATATAAACACACGTGCACTTCTCTCTGTAGGCAGGCAGATTCTGTTAACGATTTAGGATCTTATATATTTAAGGAATATTTACCAAAGTTCAGAGATTCACTTCTAACATTCAAACAGTGTCTGTGCTACTTGAAACAGTAAGCATAGCTGAGGTCTGCTGTACGTTTATTTACCAGTTACTAAAGGTTCAGAAAGGCTGTAGCCTTTTTTTTTTTAAATCTAGCTAGCTATATATATATGTGTATGTATATAGAGAGATACATGTATACACACAAATATATGTATCTAAAAATCACAGTTTTTATTTGTTAATACAATTAGATTAATTTAAAATAGATTAGCAGCTGAAAAGTGACTTTCCATGAACTGCCCTGTTTGTGTAACAGGCTCTGACCAAAATATCAGTGCCTGCGTTGTTATGCTATGTGCAATATTATCACTGCAAACCTGATGCCAGAGCAGAGACTGCCAAATTGTACTGTCTCTGGTTGCTTTAGGATATGAATCTGTCATTGTAAGTACCAGAATACTGGAATTAAAAACCAAACAAACAAAAAACCACAAACAAAACCGAAATAGGAATGAAAAGCAGTCTCTGACAATGCATGAAGGGTGCACAGAACTTCTTCAGTTCATTTTAGTCCCTTTTCCATTGCGTAAGAATGTGGGTTGCGCTTTCTATCCTCTTCCATTAGAGTAGTACGCATGGAGACATGCCGATTCAAAAACATGCAGCTGCCTGCAGTAGAAATGTTTGTGGCACAAATGTGCTCATTTCCAGCTCAAAGAGCAAAGCAGTCATCATCTGTCCTGTGTTCCAGTGGCTCAGAATCCCTTTAACCTTATGAAGAACTTACAGCCTTACAAGTTCAATTCCCACTTAACACAGAAGATACTAAATGCACTGAAAAAAGCAAAGTTCATGCATTCAGTTAGGAGAGCTTTTGGAGGAGCTACAGTTTTTCCTCTAGTGGGCTAACATACACCTACAGTGTACATTTAATAGTCACCTGGATAGATAACTTCAATTCCTTTCAATGTTAAGAGGCATTTTATGACACTCAAGAAATAAAGCTGAAGAGGAACAGCTTGTCTGCAGCTTAATCAAAGATGATTCCTTTATTCCAGCTTCCTAAAAGTTGACTTGAATCCAGTTAAAAAAAGAATAATGATACCCAGATATCCAGCTGCGGTCCCTCGTATTGCTGTCCTTCAAAGACTTCTGGGGCTGCATATGGTGGGCTTCCACACCATGTCGTCAGAGGCTCACCACTCTTATAGAAATTTCCAAATCCAAAATCTGTTGAGAAATTAAGGGGAAAATCACTCCAAACTCCAGTTGCATGACAAAGAATAATTATATGCATGGACTAGGCCTGAAAGCCGACTTTCATTCATGAAAGGCTCTGTCACAAATCCTTTTATCAGTACTCCCACTGAAAATATTTATTGGGATGCTGAATGTCCTATACTGCTATTTTCATGACAACTACGTAATTATTAAAACACTCTGCAAAACTTCACAACCTGTAGGAGTTTTGAGTAAACTTCTACCAGTTTGCTAAATCCAAGTTTATAAACAGCTATCACTAAAATTCAACAAACTGACAATCATGCATACATATGAGCTTATTCACTTGCCAAGAGATATCTGAGATTCAATACTGGATCTGAGATTGCCTGAGTTTTCTTTAGGTGCCTCTCTAGCTTTGGATACACAACAAATTTTGACAACAAAAGCATCAACTTTGGAGATGGGAGGAAGGAACTCTACCCAAAAGCAACAAGCATGGGAAAACACAAAGCCTTTTGCTAGGAAGGAAACTCTGCTACTGGGATTGTCTACAGCCCTTTCAATCTACAACTGAAATTTACCATTCCACAACTAAGCCGTTCTTTTAAATGTTTCTTTTTATGGCTTAATATGGGACCAGCCATGGGTCCCATGGGACTTCAGTATTAGTCACCATTTGTAATAATCCTATGGTGAAAAGCAAAATGACAGCCACTATTACATAGAGACATAAAGTCAGATAGAGTCTGATGCAATTTTTTTTTAGCTTCCCCTATTGCTGCTCTCCCAGGTTGCCTTTTTTTTTTTTTTTTTTTTTTTAACTAGAACACCACAGCAAACAACATTAATATCGAGGAAGCTAGCTTAATGACTGAACTGAAACATTACTTTCAAAATACAGAATTTCAGGTGGCTGCTACCACTCCCTGGTGCTCTGATCTGTAGCTCTCTTGCCTTCCACTTGACTCTTACCAGTGTCTTTGGAGCTCTTCACAGCTGACATCCTCCAGTTCCTCTTATATCCTGCCATCACTCTCGCTCCCTTTGCTTGGTTCATACATCATTTGCTTTAGCATTCTTTACTCTTCCTGCCAGAATCCTAATAGTCCCTTCTATATCCACTGCAGATACTCATTCTGAATACAGTCCTTCCATGATGCTCCTCAGTATTAATACACAAAGCTCTTATTCATCAGGCTTTTAATAAAAGCCATTGGAGCAGTGTGTTTGGATACACCTGTTCACACCATGAATCAAAATACTTGTTCCACTGAAGTATAGTGGAGTTTTCTCATGGAATTCAATGAAGCCAACATTTCTCCCCGTTGCTCCCATCATTACCGCTCTGTACTGCTTAGTACACTATTCCACTTGCGTTGCAGGCCACCTTGTATGTTTTCTGTGACAACAAATGCTGTTAATACTAAAGCAAAAGAAGGAGAAGCTCTCAAGGAGAGAGATCTGATAAGAGGAACAAATATTCTTTGGATTTAAGGCTTTCAGGCAAACTGGCTTCAATTCACTAACTGGTCAGCTGTGTCTCCGAAGGAAATACAGAATGGAGCATTGGCAAGTGACACCCAAAGACTGTCAAGCACACCAACATTGTTTATGTTCGTCACTGGTCTACTCCTGTGTGAACAATGATTTAACTGTTCCCTGCCACTTTTTCCACACTGGAGCAAACTATGCAGTAGAAGGTTACAGAAGGTGTTTCTTTTCTTAAGGTGATAATGCTTTTACCCTTGTAGCTAACCAGGCTCCTGCAGAGTAATACTGCATGCTGGTGTGACTCAAGGAATCCTGTGAAAGTCAACAGTGTTGATAAACAGTAATCAGGCTGTTGATTTAGTACTATCAAGCGCTGAATACCTCAGAGGTATGTTAATACAATGCGGCACTGATCAGCAGATAGCAAAACTGATACACACTGTGGTTAGCAGACACAGTACAGGCACTGCTGGTACCACTCCATTTACTTCTATTTGTATAGGTTGTGTTACTCAGAGGAAAGAGCCTGGCTCTCTCATCATACATCATAAGCTATAAAACCACGAGAGAACCCTCAGAATCAAAGCAATACAGAGATATTAAACAAAAACTTACCAGGCTTAGATAAAGTTAACCTGGAGTTGTTTTAGAGAAGCAGTATAGAAATTGAATCAGACTGCTTACACTGAGCTTAACAGTAAAGGTATTTGGCTGCTTTCCTAACAGAAGGACACAAGAACTCCAGCAGTTCTTTTAACAGAACTCTTCCTGCAACATACATCAAAAATGAACATAGGCGGAAGAAGCAGTTTCAGGAACACCAGAATTGAAGAGGCTTTTAGAGCATTTTTTTTCTGTCTTCCAAGATTTTCCTTAGCATGTAACAATGTATAGAATCATGGAATAGTTTGGCTTGGAAGGGACCTTTAAAGGTCATCTAGTCCAACCTGCCCTGCAATGGGCAGGGACATCTTCAACTAGATCAGGTTGCTCAGAGCCTCATCCAACCTGACCTTGAATGTTTCCAGGGATGGGGCATCTACCACCTCTCTGGGCAACCTGTGCCAGTGTTTCAACACCTTCATTGTAAAAAATTTCTTCCTTCTATCTAGTCTAAATCTACCCTCCTTTAGTTTAAAACCATTCCCCCTTGTCCTGTTGCAACAGGCCCTGCTAAAAAGTTTGTCCCCATCTTTCTTGTAAGTATTGAAAGGCTGCACTAACGTCTCCCTGGAGCCTTCTCTTCTCCAGGCTGAACAACCCCAACTCTCTCAGCCTGTCCTCATAGGAGAGGTGTTCCATCCCTCTGATCATTTTGTGGCTGCTTCTGCAACTGTTTCCACAGGTAAGACACAGCACCCACTGCTTTAACACCTATACATGAACCTGCAGGAATGTTTTTGGCTTTTGAGGTTCCTGCTCTCTGTCAAATTTAGTTACAGGTAGGCAACAGGTTCAAAAGTTATCTTGGAAACATACACAAACAGCATGATCTCATAGGCCTTTTGGCTGTTTTCATTGATTCTTTTAACTACAAGGTCACTAAAGATTTCAGGAAGAAATCTACAAGACTTACACTCCAAGTCTTTGTGCACCACTAGTTAATTCTTATTACAAAGACTACCTATTTAATACCTTCCTCACCTTTGCTTCCTTACTGCATCACACTGCTGACTCTCCATTGTGTTAAACAGTATCACTAATATGAGCAGATATTTTTAGTTGTCTTTAATGAAATGCACTAATTAGGAATAATAGAGAATCAAGACTGCGTCTTGATTCCATTCCAGCTCTCAGTATTTCTATAGTGGGTAACATGCACTGTAAGGTAATAAAAACAGTCACTATTCCATTTAGCAGCAATATTACTGGGGGGCATTCATAATATAAACTGGCCTTTTTTATATACCTTGTGTTGGTGGTCCATTTGATTCAGGTAAGCAACCGGTAGCTGTAGATCAGCCACAGTTATACACACACTGTGTGTATGTATACATTCACTCTGTGAATGACATACGTGTATGTCATTCTGTCCTCATTTTATCCTAAAGCTCACTTGTAGTAATCTTGAAGGAACAGCTAGATACAGCAATATAAATGTCTAACCTCACTTAGACCAGTTCTCAGTGGTGTTCTTCCACAACAAATGCATCTTTAAAAATATTTTGCAACATGCATAAAGCAGCTTTTTGTATTTAGGAATTTCAAGGTATTGGTTATGGAATTTGTCTCTCTTATCAGGGGTTTTAGGGTGGGAAAACAGCATACCAGTTTTACAGGTGAGGACACTGGAACAGAGAAGTTAATAGACTAGCCCAAATTCAAGCAACAAATCAGTGACTGACCCAGGCCAAGGCCAAGCGTAACTGAAGTGCCTGGTCATTCTCTAAACAGCAAATAGAAACCAGTCACTCTCTGCTGAAAACTTTTGCCTCAACATTTCCACAGCCTGAAATTCGATGCTCTAATTCTGCTGTAAACTTTCTGCCATCTTTAATGTACATCACGTGCTCTGGGCACATCTCAGTCCAGTGACCCAAATACATCAGAGTATAAGGGGAAGTGCTAAGTCTCATTTCCTTTTGTAAACATTGGCCTTACGTGTTTTTCCCTCAGTTGTATCTATACAGTCCAATACTCTGCACRTAATTCATCACTGTCTCAACAACTGATCAGAAATTGCCTTTTCTTTTAAATAAACTAGTCATTCTGTGAAATCTTATTCCAGAGATTTCTGAATTTGCTATCATAAGAGATCAAGTCTAAAAATAAGCAGGATACTCCTATCAGCCTAGTCCATGATTGGATGATAAAGATACTGGCTTAATTATCATCAGCAAGGTCGTGTTGAAAACATAGAAAAATGGGCTGCATCTACTTTCAATACCTGACCACACACCTGAAACTTCTGGGTCTAACCCAAAGCTGCCAAAAGACTGCTCTCTATTTGTCTAGACCCCTTAAAGAAACTAGGCCAGGGGCTGAGCCCATTACAGATAATTCCATACTGGGCCATCAAAAACTTTTCCCAGGCTGCACTAACCCTGCAATTATCCACCCAGGAAAACCTTCAAGTTTGGATCTGCAGGTACTCTGAAAACTCAGTCTTGCTTCACAGACAGATGGGCAGGTGCTGTGGCTCCTTGTACACTCCAGGTAAAGTCCAGTAACTCTGCTGCAATGACAGGAGCTAAATCTCTCTGGTGCCAATAACTCCCAAGCCATTCTCATAATTTCTCTTGCAGAAAAAAAGTATCTGATCTTTATCTGTCCTGGAAGTGATCCCAAAGTGCCTCAGTGCAGCTACACAGGACATACTCCCAGAGACAGCTGACAACTGCACGAACACTAACTGCACCGTTTGCTGCAGGAACCCTTGTGTGCAGATAAAGCCTAACCATGGGAGTAATTCTGGGACACCCACTTCCAACATGCAGCAGAGAGAGTATGGAACAGAATATTCCTGCTCTTTTCTCGAAGGTTCAAAATACCTGTGGGATGGGATTTGCAAGGTCATTATAAAGGGCTAACAATAATAGCAACATGTTAAAGTCAGTAGAAATTTGGCATGCCAATTCCTCTACAACAAAAATTCTGCAAAGATTCAGGTCCTTAACACTCCATGAATAAGATCTGCTTACAGTAATTCAATCCATGGAGCTCTTCAGTGTCACCCACAGTTGTAGGATTAATCCTTTTCACTTCTCATCGCAAACTAACCATACCCATTATTTGCATTCACACAAAGCAGGAATAGATAAAGTCTCTTATATCCTTGCAGTTTTAACTTTTTTTCTTCCTCCCCAAAATGCTTTTGTTCTGAACAAGTAAATCTGTTCTAGGAAAGCTGATTTGGTCATTAGATAGCCTTGTCATCCTCCCTTCAAGACTAGAACTACAGGGCTTATCTGACATCAAATCTGCTAAAGTGATCCTAGTGACAAATAAGGAGCTGCAGCCCATGTCTTCAGTTCGGAAGAAACAATTCATGAGAATCTACTGAAGAAAGATGATGATCAGAGCCTTTGGACTTAAGCAGACTGCTTGGTAAAGGGGCTCTGGGGCATAACTAACTTCAAAACTGTTATATTTCATGATTTATCTTAACAGATTTGATTTAGAATCATCTTCTAGGGCAGCATAGTAGTATTTGCTGGATTGATTACTTTAAAAATCTGACTAGAAATTCAAGGACTTTTAAAAAGATAAACTCTAGTTCAAATACAAATGATTGAGTTTGCTTGAAACAGCGATTGATTAAATTAGATCTACAATCACTCTAGCTCCTTAGAGATTTATGTATCTGTGTGCTGACTGCTAATGATGAGCTGTCATTTTTGTGATGACACGTGATACTCTTATCCCTCATCTATTTTTGCATTGTCAACAATCAGACTGGAAACTTAAAAGACAGACAAATATTTAAGCTTCGTTCTACCCTTTGAACCCAATGTCCCTAAATTAATATTGTATTCCAGATAATCAACATACTTTGTTACAAGAGAACATCTTACGCTACTGTAAATATCTGGTACAGGTGGAACCCTAAAGAGGTTAAATCTCCAACATCGGTCCAAGGTCAGTGTATTAGCTCAAAGTCAGAAAATCAGGTACCCAGTCTCACAGCAATGAACTTTTGGGACTTGTCCATAATCAAAGAAGAGCCCCACTGCCTATCATTAAGAAGGCTACAATGCCACAAAGACTATTTGAAGGTCAGACCACACGCGAGATCCATAACAGCGTCGTGCTCTGCAAGCACACAGAATGCCGGACAGTTGCATGAACAGTTATGCAATGGCGTCCTGGCATGTCACCATACTCTGGAGGTGCAAAGGGCCAAGGTCAGCTCAGATTCCAAATCTACATAGGAAACACTGAATATAACATTCATGCTATCCTTCCTTTTACGTCCTCCTTCAGTACTGAAACAACTGCAATTGCAGCTGTAATAACAGATGGGGAAACAACAAAATCTTCTACCAAAAAATCCCCCAGTCGCTGTATGTCACCTGCCTTTTTCCTATCACAGCTAGACTTTTGTTGTGAATTTTTTTATTCTCTTTGAGGAGACTTTTCTTCACATATAATTGGCTTGGCAACCTTGACAATACTTCAGGAGACATGAAGCAATTTCTTCTCTCGGAAGCATTTTGCCATCTGTGTAGGTGTCATTAAATCTGATCTCTCCCTTCACTTACCTTGAATTTGTTAGATTTTCAACATCCTCTTAGTACTGCAGATAAATATCAATCTTTATCTCTGAACTGCAGCTCCTACTCAGGTGCCACCCTCGTAAATCTTTGTATCAGATTCACAAGTACACGTACGTATCTTTGTAAGCACAGCTATAGAAAGCATGACCTGCTTGGAAATACACAAGATTTCAATTCCTAAGAAAGTGAAACTCTTTGCCTATCCAGACTGGATTTAAATTAGCTATTTGGTGAATGGGGACACATGGAAGCCACTTCAAAAAGAAACATGAACAAATCTGAACAGCAAAAGACAGAACAGTCTTTAAGTATAACTGCTCAATATAAGAGAAGCTTCAGGTTTATGTTACAATTAGGATTTTTGTTTTTTTACTATTATCTTTACATGCTTAATTTCTTAACGCATAATAGTTTTATTTATGGTTACCAAAGTAGCTCAAGAGCAAGGACATCTTAGAACTGAATGGCGTGATCCTTGCAAGGCTGTTACCTTTGCTCCCTATCTAAGCAATAGAATTACAGAACTTACACTGTCGAGACAGTGCTTGACTGGGTGGAACAGCAGCAATTGGCTTGCATCTGATGGTCTTGTGACAGCATAGACGATTAAGTTTTATTAGGCAAATCCATGAATGAAAGGTCTATAGGTTGATACTGGAAGGAGTAGCCAAGGATGCACTCTGCATAAGCACTAATACAACACTACTGGCTGCTGGGGTTGGGGGTAGGGATGAGCTCAAGGGGAATAGGCTGCAGAAAATGGTCAGCCTGGTATACTCTCCTTGTCACTGCTAGATGGATCTGACCCAGTACGGAATTCCTCATGAGTCTGTGCGCTTTGTCTAGGAGTATGTGTCTTACACGGAAAATGGTTCCTTCGTTCTGTCTTTGATCTGCAGTTCTAAAACTTCAATTTCTTCCCTTTTTCATGGGCAAGGAACACCAGTATCCTTCAGTTATGAATTTCTGCTGAAAAAGTAGCACGCATTGACAATACAAAGCACAGTAAGAGCCAGGTACCTGCTAATTCATACTGGACTTTTTCATGTAACATAGGACTTAAAAAGTGTTGCATATTTCAGCAATCTGCTCTTATCTTTAGAAATCCAATTACATTCTATTGTTGGACAAAATAATTACCTGTGCAGGGAGATCAGCATTATTTGTTAGGGTACATAAATTATTATGGTTACCTCTTTTTGTTTCCATTATGCTTTCTCCACTTGTATCTTCAAATGATGTTAAACCATTTCTTAAGAACTCAAGAATTAATAGAACACAAGATTTCATATCCATGAAAACCATTCCAAAGAAAAAGTTCAGGATTTAGATAGGATACTGGATGCTTGGTCCATTGGGCTTCCTCAATTTTTAATTATTGCACTGTCAGTTTAGTTGTCCCACTTTTTGGAGTGTAGAATGGCCAGGATTCAATTAAGCACAAAACAATCACTAGTCTCTCATTCTCTCTGTTCCCCCCTCCACCTTTTTTCTACTTTGCAATTGCTGGTCTACCATAACCATTCTGGATCAAAGGTAATTTGATTAATAACCTAAGAACACGGTTAAGATTTCTCATTCCAGAGAAATGGATTTTAAGAACATTACTGATGTTTAAGGGAAAAATGTGCCAGCCCTCAAAAAAAACATATGCCAGCCACAGAATCCTGAAAGGACTGAAATTGGACTTGTTACCAGAGGACTGAGATTATATAATGGAGTGATCTTTATCTTCTTAACATTTGCCTGAATCTGCACGTTAAAAAAATATGATCATTTGCAGCATTGTGTTCAGTTGAATAAACTTTGTGTTTGTGCAATCTGCAAATATTGGCTCTCAACATTTGCAGTATTTTGTTTCTCAATCTCATTACCCCCTTTAGAATAATCTTGAATTTAGAAGGTATAATTTTTTGAACATAAATCATTTAAATGGAATCTGTTTTCCTGTTAAAAATGGAAACAGACTAAGATTTTGGACCCGTTTGCAATTTGAGAAATGGAAGCTCCCTGCCAGAGCCACTGCAACTTCTGCTGTGCATCTAGCAATATGAGGTAGTCTCTAATTTATACCTCTAAAAATCCTTTAGAAGGGATACTAGCTTCAGAGCTATAATTAATCCATTGTTCTAAAATTACCAACAGAATTCAATCTGCCTGGCTTCATAGAGCCACATGGATCTTTTGTTATAAGAGTAATATGAGCAAAGGAGATAATCAGGAGAGAGCAAAGGAGATAATCAGGAGAGAGGTACTGATAAAGGAAAGGTATGAGTGTGTTAGAAACAAACCTGACCCACTTCATGAACTGAATGCTGATCAGCCAGTTCTGACGTCAATGCATATTTTACTGTCCACCAGCAAGACAAACCAGCACTACAACCTACTTCAAAATAACAGTCTCTCCTACCTGATCTGGTTCAAACACAGTGGCTTTACCATCAAGATGGCATGATTTCTGCAGACACCTGTAAGGCATCTTAATCTGGCAGTTTTGTGGGGCTGGACGTATACAGAGAGAAGCTCACTATTCCATCCTCAATTCAAAGCTGTATTTAATTTTCACAAATGCACAGATGTTTCACTGTACAGACAACAAGCAAGTTTTATTTGATGACAGCATAGCATATCAATGATCAGTAACTGAAATCCAGTCCCTATGATCCCTTCAAAAAACAGCAAAATGTAAAGGGTACATGAACAATCCAGCTACCTACAGGCAGTAACTTTTAGAAGAACAAAGAAGGCTTACCTTGCTAGTGCTAAAAACACATTCGATGTCAAACCTGATGGAGACTGCCTGGTATGGCATTCTTCAGCCACAACCTTCTCAGTGGATATTTTATATGATTAATACCTTCTTTTATGTTACTTACACTAAAATTTAAGTTTGAGGCTTTTGCTCCCAACTACCTAGTATCTTCTAGAAAGTTACAGTCTATCAAAGCTCTCACCTCAAGATCTTTATGCATCCTCTGTTTCTTGTCCAGTTACTAAGACTAAAAGATCCTTTGAATTCTCTCTATCCTCTTCCTTTTAGAGCAATATTAACATAAAACTATTAAATTTCAGTCCAGCCTCCTTGTTTAAGTATAAAAGGTGGCAGTCTCATCAGTTTTAGGAACACTTATTTTTGAATCTTAGTTTATTCTCCTGGTAGCTGAAATACTTTATGCACGTTTCTGTATTTGACTAAAAAATGTTGTATTCTTAAAGAGTAAAAGCTTCAATAAAAGTCTTAGGAGCATCAGAATGAATCAAGAGGTCCACTGGAAGTTAGGAAGAGCCTGGAATGGCCGTGAATATCTATACGAATTTCATAGCTGCTTGGAGTGATCAGCAAGGGATGGCCCCGTGCATAGTGGTGGGGCCCAGCGCAAACACTGACACTGCAGAGCTTTCTGTCAAAATAACTCATCAGTTACTGTGTTGTTTTTCAATTGCTAGACTAATTCGAATTAGAGAGTAATTCTAGCTATCAGAGTTGGGATCCTGGCTGCCCTTTCTTCTTCCACAGTTTGATAAATGAGCCATGAAGAATATGAACCACTGGAAGAGACTGTTCTTAGGGATCTGTACAGCACCAGATAACTCCAAAATCACAGATAAACCGTTCTGTGGAATTCATCGTCTATCTGCTTTACAGAAAAAAATAAAACAACTGACTCAGCAGAAATCACTACAAAGTTTCTAGCAGTCATGACTTTCCTCCAGCTACTTTATCACCAAAACTGGACACGGGAATTGCTATCAATCTGATAAAGCTTGACAAAGATACAAGAAAGAATTAGTCCATATAAATCACTGCCAGTTAATGTGATCATTTACATACAGACCACCTATAATGAACTTTCTGTAATACACAGGTAGAGCACAAGAGCAGCTAAGAGGAGGAAAGAGACAGCAGCAGCTGATGGAGTCTAGTAACTACCATTTATCAATGCTTTTATTTGAGTCCCTGGAGGACCTATGCATTGAAATTCCCTGCAACAGAACAGTTCATGTCTCTAACCTTTTTTCAGTTAACAGGTCTCCTGAGATGCCTTTGAAGTAGTGTTTTTGTGAGCCTGTGTCATGCTTGCACTGCAGTGTTCAGGGAGGCAGGGCACTTGCATCCCCGCAGTGCTAAGGTCATCCATGAAAGGAATACCTCTGAATACGGCCCCGCTCCAGCGCAGTTGAGGCCCCTGAGGAGTTCTGAAAAACTATGCCAGGCTGAACGGGACAAGCTACAGTGCAGAACACTGATGTGGAGGAAGAGAGATTAGAAAGGATAGAATGTGGTGGTGAAAATGGGGAGAAGAGCGGCAGATCAGAAGGCAAGGAAAGAAAGCATAGATGAACAATAGCACAAAAATTCCCTTATATTTAGTTCAGTTACTGATAGTAAGTGGGGTCCGTCTGACTTGCAGCCCTTAGACACAGTATTTACTGAAGCCATACATTGTCCTGGTAAATACAATTGTATGTCAGTCATAAATCTCCAAGTGCTATGATTGTCAGTAGGTGCTAGAAATAAATGCAAGTTTGAAATCAGAAATGAGAAAAGTAAAAATACTTTACAAATGGTAGTGCTGATGAACCCACTAGATTAAAGCATAACGAAGTACCAAAACCCTTTCACTGCCAAATCCACAGCCTTATTACCAACAGCTGTGAGCAAACAGTGCAGGTGGCCCTGTTAGTTTTCAGAATTTTGAGACATCACCACCAATTCAATGTTATTAGTTATTATACTTGGGCCACTTTGTTATAAAGTCCAAACATCATCTCCATCCCAAACTGTTTCTTTAGCTTTCTTTGGGTATCAAATGCCCTAAATAAGAACTTATACCAGAACTGCATCTTCCTGCTACAACAGTTGCAAAACCCTTTTACTTCATCTGATGGTAGCTTTTAATATTTTTACAGTTTAACATTAATACAAAAGCCCATAATAGACTATAGAGAAAATTAAAAGATAACCATAAACAGTTTAATATCAAATGAAATGAAAAAGAGGCTACTGGAAAGACTCTGCTATTAATTTATATAAAGTGTTAAATAACAATTTTTACCGCTTTTATGAACCTACTGTAAAATTCCCACTCTGAGATACTAAAAGAGCCACAAAATACAGAGAACATGCCAAAGAGCAGATTAATAGGCCTCCCTCTCTAGCTTCAGAGAATCTGTTTTCCACACTGTTCCTTCTGCCAAAAAAACCTGCCTTACATTCAGATTTGATAACAAACAGTAGCCTAATACTCTATGACAATTGTGGTTCTGGAACTCACATAGCTGTATTTTCCTTTTCCTCAATTTTAATTTATCTGTTACTTAACCTTTCTGTAAACTCTTAAACCATGTGAAAAAGATGCTAGAGGTGGAAAGGTGATGGTAAAGGAATGAAGAAATGAATGTTTTAAATGTACAGACAAAACCAAAGGTCAATACAAAAGCAACAGACATATCCAGGATCTGGGAAAGCTACTCCATTAATACATACATTGATAAGAAATCCTTCTTAATCCATCAGTAAAATCCCATTTCATATGCAAAGATAACCTATGTTGTTTTTTGGTTTGGTTTTTTTTTGTTTTGTTCTGTTTTTAATAGCAATGACTATGGGTTCCTCTTCTCTAAGTTTAAAGAGAATAAAATTTTTGCTCAAGAAATAGTTTTCATCTCAAAGGTAAGTGCTCATTTTAAAAGATTATGTAGATTTCCGGTTCTGATAAAGATGACTTGAAAGGATTTAAAAGATTTTTCCTGAGGGTGAAGTTAATCCCCAGAATTAATTGCCTAGTCTTCCCAATGTTTGCTGTAGTATTGCAGAGAAAGGGGTGATTCTTCATGCCAGATGCTAACCAGCTAAACAGGTGTTAACTTTTCCTTTAAAATCTTTAAGGACGCTGTCTTTGTACTCCGTAGACAAAAAGGAGCGCATCCTTTAGAGAGCTGCTGGCACATTTAACACTTTTCTGCAATTTTATCCTTACAGAAAGCCTAAGAGATCAAGATACATTTTCAGTTCATCCATTTCAGAAATGCCAGAGAGGAAATTCAAGGGTAAAATAATCCAGCAGTGATCTACAATTCAGAAATGTTTTATCACTTTACCTTTCTCAGCCTGATTGGCTATCTATTCACACTTCTTTCTCAGAACTAGCAAGCTTGCTCCTATACAAACCAGCTTCTTACAGCAGTTAGCCTTCCTTTCCTGCTCCCATATTATTGATGACTGAAGTTCAACAGTCCTCCAAATCAAGATGTTATCTAGCTTTCCCATTTCAAGTGTCGCTGGGCTAAAGTCAGTATGGAAGGATTTGTGGAATTGTAATGAGTTGACAACCGACAGAATGATTTCCATTGCTAGCAACATCTGCTGTGTCTAAATTTATAATTAAAATGAAATCATGCATGCAAAAAGGAAAAAAAAAAAAATCAATAAGCTTCCATTTTGAGTTTTTCTAACGTTGAAAGAAGTTATTTGATTAACTCTGTTTTAACCTGAACATCTGGCAGCATTATAGACATGTTATGACACCCTCAAAAAATGACTATAACTCTAAAAATTATTTCCTTTTTCCTGAAAGTATAATAGAGCTAATCTAGGAATTTTTAGCTACATGTACTGTGATACCCATAATGCAAAAATATTACATGTATTACCACTCTGATTTTCTGTACCTTAAGCACAGCAGGATATCTTGGGGGGCAGCAGCAATTGAATTACTGGAACGGCTTTCATAAAAACAAGGTGTTACTGAATATCATCTACATTCGGAGTACCTGCTATTTTGATGTTCATGTTGTTGTCAAGCAAAAGATTTTCAGCCTTCAGGTCACGGTGAACAATCTTTCGACCATGGCAATACTCCACTGCTGAGAGGATCTGCCAGAATTTGCGCCTGGCCTCAGACTCACTTAGACGGCCATGGCTGGCGAGGTAATCTGTTAAAATAAAGCAGGTTTAAATGGATTAGACAGCAAGCAACAACCCTGAAACTAAATAATTTCTCTCAAATAATTAGCACTAGGAAACTCAAAAAGTATTTCAGCCAATCCCAGTTTCCAACCCATTATTCTCGCACCCTCCCCTCCAAAAGAATGGAAAAAAAGAGTAAGAAAAAGCTGCTGCGTAATGAAATGCTACTCTCTGTTCCTTCTCTTATAGTTACCTGACTATTCTAATAAATATTTTCATATACCACAACTTCGGTGGAATGGGGAATACTTGGGATAACTGGCTTCACCATCATGAGGTACTTTAAGCTTTAGCCTCTTATCAGTTCATGCAAGCTTCAACGCCACACTTCTCCCTCCGAAGCCTCAACAGAGGCTGTGTGGTGGCTAAAAGTATTTTTTCTCTGGAAATAAAACAAGTACCCATAGGGTACCCATCCTGACCTCTCTCTTGTCTTCATTGCATCACAAGCAGAAAGAACATTTTGTTTTCATATTTGATTATGTTGTAAAAACTAACATTAGCCCTGAAACAAACGATAGCTCTGAAACTGAAGACTTCATTTATCCTCAGGAACAAAAACAAGCGAAGCAGCAGCTGTGTGAGTCTTGACAGAAACAGCTTCTATAGTCAATTCTATTCTTTCTCTTACGAGACATAAAATCAAAGAATCAACTGTTAGGATGGTTTTAGAATTGCCTTCAGCATCCTACAAAGAATGCAGTTAATGGCCAAGGTGCAGCAAATGCATGTAGATATTGTACCCAGTGATCACAGGCAAGGGCTGAGCATATACACATGTAGCAATCTCCAACCACTTGTTGCATCACAACTAGTACTGAAGTTAAACAAAAAACAGTGAGCAAGAACTAAACTGCTGGAGCTGCCGCCAGCCCCTCCTAATAATCATTTATAGAGAAAGTCCCATGAACAGGAATCATCATTTACAGACCAGCTGACACGAACATTTCTGTCTGAATTCAGTTAACAGGTTCAAACAGCTGCTTCTGCAAGTTGAAAAGTGAACATGATGTAATGGAGGTTTTGAGCCTAGTTCTGTTTACTTACAAGAATCTCTGACAAAATCCTTCAGTAAAATGTTTAATCGTATCTTCTAAGCTAGTTATGTAATCTCAGTGATCCAAAAAGCATCATCTTCCCCCACACAATGCCAAAGCAGAATAGCTGGCTTTGTTAGGTTGTGGGTTTTTTTTTTAATAAAATATTGGTTATGGGCTTTATAGGTGCTTGCAACATTTTCATTTAAGCTTTTCTGCTTTCTTTATGATAAGCAGAGAAGGCCTGAGCAGCTCACATTAAGCACACTCTGGGGTTAAACCACGACAAACCTGAAAATACATTTCACGTAAAACTTCACCGATGGTACACTTCTGCTTCCTTGTTACTACAGATAAGGACAAAGAAATATTTTGTTCAGGAGAAGGGGGCACAGGCCCACCCACAAACCATGAGGATTTTTGCAAATATTCAGAAAAACATGAAAAAGAAATTATTTGTTGTTGGATCATATAAAACCAACCACTTCACTGACCTTGTATTCTTATACATCACGAGTTCTCCGCTGCCACTTGGGTCACTAGACTACACTGCCATTAAGTGCTCCAGACAGCGTGATATCGATTATCAAAGTGACTTCTGAATTGTATTTTCACTCATACGGTTTAAATAAACAAATGCAATCATTAATACACTATCTTCTTAATATGCTCAGTAAAACAGGCTTATTTCAAAGATGTTTTATAGGGGGATCATTTAGGAAAAAGTTCTATACCCCATTACCGAGGTAACTTTGTTTTACTTGTGCTAGGATTGAAAGGATTTCATGCATGGCTGCTACTACCTCCCAAGCACATTCTACAAGCAGAGGTGGCTGCTCCTGAACCATCTGAAGTGGCAGACTAGAGACCTCAGTTGCAGTATACTCATTTCAGCATCCCTCAAAATATTTTTAAGCAAAGCAGGTTAGATCTGATCTCTGGAACCTGCAGAGCTGAAAACTCTCCTCAGAGCTTATAAGCTACCTAAGTCTTAACACACTTTCAGCTGGTTTAACTTGGCAAAGCAAAAGAACAAACAAAAGCCTGGCAGTAAGGAGAGGTCATAATATTTGCAAGCTAAATATCATTCAGTCACAAAGTGACTGACAAATCATGTGATATCAAGGTGAAGTCAGATATCAAAGGCACAAACTAAATTACACTGAATGCAAGCCAGCCCTTTAAGCTGTTAATCCATCATTTGTTAGCAATGCAGCAAACAAGTTAATGAATCCAAGCTGTCATTTGCTTTTATGGCTCTAGCCTGTCAGGACTTATTTAAAGATTCCAAACCACCTTGGCCTTAAGTATTCCACCAAGTTGCACAGAATAGGTCATTTATTCTGAAATACACTGCTTTCTCTCCTGGAGAAGTAGAACATACCACAGTATAGGCGATAGTACGTGCAAGGATACTGTTTGTGCATTAACTAGCTTGCAAATAGGAAAGGCTGGGATACAGGCAGCGTGCCAGCCCCTGGGCTACAGAAACCACTTTAAGGCAGCTGAAAACTTGCTAGAGACATTCTGCCACAATAGCTAGAATCTGGACACTGTTTCAATATGCATGTATATACCTCTGGAGCTAAGAACTATGACTCTCTAGTTTTTACTGCAGATACCTAGAGCAAAGCACCCTACTGTACCTTGCAAAGACTGAAATAGCAAAGCTAACTATGCTTTCATAAACGTATCCTTTGACAAATCTTACCCTCATGTCATACCCTCTGGCTACATGTTTCTGTGGTAAGTTTTTTCTCATTTTTCTATAATAAAGTAGAAACCAGAAGCTATCTTAGATTCAGCTGGATCCACAGCAGAAAGCAGCAGGACTTTCGTCACAAGGCACCCTCCTGTCCAGCCTTTTCAGTAGTCCAAAGTACATTTGTTTACTAGACAATTGAAAGATTAAGATGGTATTTACTTCAAAACATATGACTCGGGAGACATTGTCTGGCAAACCCAGTGGTCAATGCTTTTCACTTAAAATTCGGTCCTTCACTTAGGCGGACAATTGTACACATTTTAAATATGGTATGTTAAGGCTCTGTTAAAGAGGCATGTACATACCAAAGTGAGTACAGTGAAGGATAACGAAGATGATTAAGGGACTGGAGCGCTTGTCATACAAGGGGAGGCTGAAAGAGCTGTGGGTGTTCAACCTGGGGAAGACAAGGTGCAGAGGGGAATCTTACTGTGTGTATAAATACTTGACAGGAGGAAGACGACAAAGCCAGACTCTTCTCAGCAAAAGTACCCAGCAAAAGGACAAAAAGCAGTGGGAACCAACTGAAATGCAGGAAATTCCATTTAAACCTAAGAAAAAGGTTTTTTTCTGTGCAGGCGGTCAAATGCTGGAACAGGTTGGCTAGAGATTGTAGTCTCCATCCATGGTCCTGAGCAACCTGCTCTGGTTGACCCTGCTCTGAGCTGCAGGGCTGGACTAGACATTCTCTACAAATCCCTTCCAACCTCAACTCTTCTGTGATATGGGTTCAGTGTAAGGCAGTCAAGACATCACTCATCCGGTTCAAGCTTAGCAAGGAACAAATAATCCCATATCAGGGGACACATCGTATTTCTAGTCTCATGAATGCCTATTAACAGAAGCAGTAATAATCGGTTAGAATTTCAGCTAAGGAAATCTACATTAAATATTAGAAAGAGTCTTTATAATTAAAAAAACCCTCAGATCCTGAATAGCTTTGTCTAGGAAGGTTACTGAATCTCTCTCTAGGGAGATTTCCAAGAATGGTGCAGCTGATCCTGCGCCAGGGCTGGGACGTAGTAGATAAGGTGCTCAAGCCCATTCCAGTCCAGCTTTCTGCATCTCTGCTCAAAACATGTTTGAAATTGTCCAGGACAAACTGCTAGGTGAAACTAGGCTCTTACAGGTACAAACATAAACTAGTACTCTAAGAAATCAAAGAGATGTCTGAATGTCTCCTTCATGTGGAAGCATTTCTGGAGATACTTCAAGTTTATTCTTCACTTAAACAGGTGCAAGATGCTGAGAAGTTGATGTTGTAAGCACAGAGGTTTATACTATCAAACATGTCTCCTTAAGGCTTAGTATACATGCTGAAATACTCTAGAAAACATGTAAGACTGTCTTCTATATCAACTGAGCCGGGATACTGCAATATCGCAAAGGACTAGTTATGAAGGGAATCTTGTTCTCAGCAAAATTTGTTTTGAGGACAAAAGAACACTACTTCAGCTTCCCTAATGAGTAGAATAAAATCCAGAACAGAATTTAGGTCACTTTGGTTAAACTGTGCATCAGTTACTGCATGGTTCCAAGAGAAACACTCAGAAAAGTATCAATAAAACTGTCACTTTTTCATTTGCACAACAATAGCACACTTTGCATGACTAGTTACTGTACATATTTAATGTAGGAGTGTTTTCACATCTAGCTGCTGTTTTGTGTAAGAAATGTTTTTCCAAATATTTACCAGCCTCTCTGCAAGTTCAGTGCTTTGCTATTCCAAAATCAGATTTACTTTGATATCTACTTGTCAGGGATGTTTGATTTTGCGTGTGTAGAAGATGATACCCACCAGACTGCCTGGGCTGATCTATTTTCCCATACAACCATTGGGCACACACTGTGAATGCACAAAAGACTCTTGCAAAAACAGGCTTAAGTCCCAAGGTACCCTTTGGGACAAGAGAGGCAGAGCATAAACAGGACTGACTAAAGGAGCTGATATTGCATTTCTGTGCATATCATTCCACAAAAGTAATTTTTTAAATGGGGTGGTGGATGCCCTGGCTGGCATCTGGCAAGAGTAGGAAATAAACATTTTGTTTCCATTGTGAACACTTTTGAAAATCTCAGAATAGTCTTATGGTTCTTCACAGTAAAGCAGAGAGATGCCTGTGTAAGAGTAGGAGTATTAGCACAATAATATAGTCTGACAGTATCCCATTATTTCCTGTAAGTTCTCTAAAAGGCAGCAAGGTCCTCGCAACCTGCTGTCCAATTGCATAACAGACTGAAGGTTGTAAGGAACACCTAAACAATCAGGAAAGTCAACTATGAGATGTAAGATAACAGAGTGAGTATGCAAATGCAGTTAAGCTGTTCTTCCCAGGCACTGTGTCTGGCAGTTGAAATGTTTGCCTCTTCACTATTCCTTAGTCTTTCTCTCCTTCACATTTCTTGCATGAAGTAGAAAAAGGAAGTACCAGAAAAGTACATACATAGGTACAGTCACCCTGTCATGTGTCAAATGCTGTACTGGAGCTCTAGATTAAGAAGTTGTGCTATTATCACTTGTTTGGTAGTTTCATGCTAAAACCCAGCGGGAGGCCACCTGAGGAAATTGAAGGACAAGATCAAAATAACTGCTCCTGAACTTCAGCCAAAAGCAGCACATTCCTTTAAATAGTTACAATTGTTAAGCTAGACATAAATCACACAAGCTGGTAGTTTGATCACGTTTACTGCTTTTAAAATGCACATGTAGTATGTCAGACAGCAAGCAAGAGGGGGTAGAAACAACCGTAACTGAAAGCTTGGATATTCCCTTTCCCCTTGCTGAACAATTACATTGGTTTTAGGCTTAATAGTCAGCTTCCCCCTCAACAGTCTGGGTTCTTGTAATATAAACAAACTGTCACTGATGAGAAGCTAGAGAATTAGCCCTTCAGAACAGGTTCACTGTAGTTAGTTTAGCTAACAGATAATCTGCATCTCAGCTGTTTTAGAGACTTCAGGTGAGAGATGCTGAAGAAGGTTACAAGATGGTAGCTGTAAAGGTACTTTTAAAAACACAGCGGAAACGGATAGTTAAAAACTTCGTAGATCTGTAAAGTATTAAGCACAACTGAAACCGTTTTAATTTGAATGTTTTATTAAGTCTAAAGACCTTTTTAAAAAACAAATCTAAAATGTAACAGCATTTTAAGTGTCTAGGCTAAACACATTATTTAGTGCAATGACATTAACTGGCAAAAGGCAAATTCAAAACTGCTGTTGAGTATAGAAAATTTCACTGAAGCTATGAAGACAGTGAAGAATGTTAGTACAGGGGTTAAAAATAATCCTGTCCATGAACTACCAGTCAGCACTATGAAATGATGGTTTAGCAGAGCTGAAAAGACTCAATGAGGTTTAATACCAGGCTACTCACAGTGAACTTGAAAGCCTGACATGGTATTAAGAGAACATTTCCCAGTTACCAATTACTGACAACCATCTTGAAGAGCATGCTATGTTCTTTAAAGTATCTTATTCAAGAGGAAGATAGAAAAGGGACTTCTATAAACTCTCACAAATTTTGTACATCACTGAGCAGCAAAGTTACTTGGAAGAGCTATCACAAAGGCTAACTTCAACCTAGGGAGTCTAATCTCTCTATCAGCTCCTCCTGTACTCCGAGAAGAAAAAGAGGCTCCTCTGGAGGGCGAGTCAAAGCTCTGAACCAGCCCCATCAGAGGCCTCTCACTCCTCAGTGATTACAGAGAGAACATACAGGAAGATCAGCCCCAATAGACTGAAGTTTGTCTTTCTCATCATACATCTCCCACCTCACTAGCTTTTGAGTAAAAATTTAAATAAGCTGCTCTTGCCACAAACCTAGAGTGAGGGGTTTTTTTGGTTTTTTTGTTTGTTTGTTTTTCTTCTTCTCTTAAGTCCCCCCTTCAAGTGCTATCAAAGGTTAGTCAAAGAACAAAACAGAGCACAATACTTAAATGCTGTCAGGAGACTGATTAACTAAAGAAACAGCAGGTTCCACAGGTTTCTAACCATCTTGCTTTACAAGAGAAAACAAAGTAAAATCCCCCCAAAAGCTGGATTATGCATGGCAAAGTGTTAGAAACTTTGAAGACACTTGGATACAGGACTCCAGAAGAGCATCCCACTACTTGTGCTGTTTGAAAACTAATGTTATAAAAGGGCGACTTTATTTCACACATTGTTAGACTTGACATGGCAAATTCAATACACCCAAAGAAAGATTAGGACAGGAAGGAGAAAAAGCTCATATAGTTYGAGTCATCTTTCTACTTTTTTGGTTTTTTTAAATCCTACCCTGCTTTTCTCTACTTTCCAGTTACATCAAAGTTGCCCTGGACATGATATCCTGCTTATGACAAGCAGTCCAATGATAAGGACTTAAAGGTGAGAAAAAAAAAAAGGTTAACCCAAACAACAAGAAGGGACTTTGAACATTTGAGTTCTGTTCCCATGAAATCCATCCCCCCACCCCCCAGTGTAAAAAATAAAGATCAGCCAGGCTCCACCTCTTCGGCACTCCAATCACCAGGGCCCTCTACATGCTGAACTCTATTCCATTGCCCTCTGAGTTCATTCTGCCTGGTGGTGGTGACTGACAGTTTCAGAGAAACTTTCTCAGCAACTCTAATTTTGTTATTGCAACTCAAATGCATGTGAAAACTCTATGTGCCTGGGTATCAAGCACAAAACTCATGAAAATAGCTTTTATTGAGCAAGAAAGGTTGTTACTTTAACACCTCAGTCCAATTCCTAAACAAAGCAACAGTACCTGCTATGTATGAAATACTCCAGCTAAAAAGATTTTCTTTACCTTTGAGAATATTTCTGCTCCTCTGCTATTTTTCTATTCCTTTCTTCTCTTACTCTACTAGGACATGCTAGACTCATTCATGGTAAATAAACCCATTGTCCTGGGTACCATTCAAACTTAAAACAAAGTTGTTATTACGTATTGCTAGACAGTAACCATTTGCTCTTCACCTGGCACTTACTGTTGTAGTGCACTTCCTGTCTGAGAGCCTGCAGAAAAACCAGAACAGACTTTTTTCCCCTCTGAAATTCTAACACGTTTCTGCTGTTACCTCATTTCTGCTTCCTCCTCCAAAACCATGTAAGTGCCAAATACATACAACAGCAGAATATCCCATCCTTAATTACAAAAGCCACTCTGAGAAATCATTCCAATAAATCAGAAAAAAATTATTAATTTAGAAAAAACCTGTACAGAAATATTAAGTCTCTAATAATGGACCCAGAAAGATTCCTTGATTATTTTAATGAGAAAACAAGGTCTAAGAGAATTAGCTAAGCTGTGTCTGAAACATACATTAAAGGATCTGCAAACAGGGAAAGTCTCAGAGCCCAAAAGGCTTTGCTTCTTCAGAATGAACTAAGAGTTTAAGTCAAAGTTTTACAGGAAATGATACGCATTAAAGCCAAGACAAATAAGAAGGCAAAAAGAGTCACCATCCAAGTTACTTCCAGAATCTTTAGCCACAGTGATTAAAGTTTTGTGGTTTTTTGCCTCCTGTTAATTTGTTTTTCCCTGTGACCACCTCACTTTCTCATATAAAGCAGCAGCAAAAAAAAAAAAACTTCTGGGCAGGTAAATGCAACTTAATAGTTATAGAATCTTGACTGAGTACTGAGAATGTTTCATATATGAAACCTTAAAACTAGACAAAATACACAAACTTAACCTCATGTAGGTACAAAGGTAATTTTTAGATAGATTTTTGGCTTATGCTAATAACTTATGCAAGTCTGCATACAAATCTTGCAAGATCAACAACCTCCAATGTTGTAGTTCCCAAGGCAAGTAATAAGATGAGTGGAAAGATTTCAGATGGGGAAAAAAAAAGAAAAGAAAGAAAGGAAAAAAAAAAAGTTGTAGGCCAGCCTGCAACTCATGGCTGGGCTTCAAGATTAGCACTGGTTCAAGAACAGCAGCTTAGAAGGTGGCAAAAACCAGAATCCCCTTTCTTCTTATTCAGTGTTTCCAGATGGTAATCAGTGTAAAGCAAATCATGCTGTTCCTTCAGAGAAAAACACAACACAAAAAACAAACCAAAACAACCAAACCCACATTCCTGAGAAATGCACAAGATATTCAAAGGTTACCAGACCCCCAAAACAGACCTATGCTAACATGCTGTATACAGAAATGGGAGTAACATTCTTGGTATTTTATCATCCCAGCCTTATTAGAACATTGTCTTGCTATTCTGCAGGTTGTCAACCATTTCAAACAAGTTTATGAACCGCAAGCTCATCTTTGGTCAGGAGAACACAGGCTCGCCCAAATATTTTGTCGCATGTGCAGGAGCTGAAAAAAGCATTTTTACTTTGATCACTAATGTGCATTTTAAGTTAAAGGCACTAACACAGGTCAAAATGAAATGCATTTAACTACTTAGTGTCACATTTCATATGTTTCTTCTTTGTGGCCTAAAAAGGAGCACTGCTATATACAGCTAGTGCTGGGAAAAAATTCAGCCTGTCCCTCCTTGAGAGGGCTTCACTGCTACCCTAGCCTCAATAGCTTAGAAAAATCTCAAACAGTAACTTGGGACATGTATGCATAATACAATCACGGAAAACAAAATGCCCTAGAGATAACCGATAATGGCATAGCAGATGCCATAAGCCTGACTTTTTAGAATTATGACAGTTATTCAAGCTATACTGAAGGAGAGCTCAAAGACTACAACCTGGCCGCCATAACCAGGTCTGTGTTACATATATGTAGAAGTTTTTGTACTGTGCCCATTACTATAATCAAGAAGGGAGAGTGTGTGCAGGAATCGCCTTCAGTACTAGAACGCAAGCCTCAGAAGCGTGGAATCACTTTTACTATTCACTCCATAGCCCTTGGGAAGAGTAAAGGCTGATGCACAGCCACTTCACGAATTCCCTTTTACATGATTATCAGCAGAAGATTTTAAAATTTAGTAAGCTTCCTCAATTCTTCTGGTCCTTCAAAATACTGAAGAATTCTCTACTGTTCTGCACTTTGAGCGATCACGTACACTAAAAGAGGGCTGAGCAAGTGTGAAGTGTTATCTGCTCAGAATATTAATATACTACAATTGTCCTGCACTGATTTAAGTAACAACTTTTTCCAATTAAGTAGAATGAAATCTCTACTGTAGTCCAAGCTGAGCATTACAAAACAAAAAAGTTGCATCGTGAAGTATTACAACTAAAAAAAAAATACTGTATTTCACACAAATGTAACACTGAAGTCCTGCTTGAGTGATGAGTTTAAGCCAAAGAACAAGAATTAATGTGAATTTGACCATGCAGGTCAACACAGACAACCTAAAATTCTTATTATGAGTGTCACTCCAAGTCACCCTGACACCCCCTCCTGCCCACCATGTTCTTCCTGAAAACATATTAAAAAATCATGTCTGATAAATCAGTACATAACTGCACAAGAAACAGATTCTTCAGTTTCTCTGAAATACTGTTTGGGCCACTGTTCATTATCAGGCTGAACATTTAAATATAGTTTTTCATCTCAACTCAATGCTGACAATCTGCTAATTGTCAGCTGAGATGAGAGTTTATCCTGCACTGTTCTGTTTAACAAGCTATGTCTTCTGCTAAAGGAACATCAGTAATTTTAAACTTTTTTTCTTATGCTAGTGTACACTGTAACAGTTTTCCCTGAAGTTGTTAGTTCTAAAATGAGAACCAGGGACAGTTATCACACATTTCTTGACAAATAAAGGAAACTGACATACTACAGTAAAAGGGATCCTTGGGCAAGATAAATACAATTGACAAACTTCAGAAGTTAACTTTAGAATGTTGAACATGAAAATATTCTCTTGCTTACCGAAAATTTCTCCATTTTTGGCAAATTCTGTCACAAGGTACAACATGCTTTTGGTCTCCATCACCTGTTGATGGAGAAATCGCACATAAGATTGTTTGCGGGCAGAGCAAAAAGCAAACAAACACCCAAATGGATACTTATTTTCATTGTTCTCTTCTGGTAAAGATGTGAGTCTTTGCTTTGCATATACAGTTATCACAATCTTTCACTTTGTTTTTTCAAGTTACCTCAACAATTTCAAGGGGAGCATTTGCATGCTAAGCACAAGGATAAGAGCTTTAAATATTTCATAAAGCCAGTGTACAGAGGAGGAGGTGGATAGGATTCTTGGCCACAAGTGACTAACACAAAATGATAGTATCCTCAGCAGCTAGTTTAAAGACTTTCCTTTAAGGAATCGGCCTAAAGTAATTCCCTTGCTCAACCTTTCTAACATGCTGATGGCTAGTGCTTGGGAAAGAAGACTGGGGATGATACTGACCTCTGTTACCAACAGAGGAGCATCAGTCTTAAAACCTGGCAAAGTTCAGGTAAAAGCACCACATCACAGGATCCCATTGTACAGACAGTACAGCTACAGAATTATCACATCCTCAATATATCCTCTGGTGGGGGGAGGAAAAAAAAACCCACCAGACTTTAGGCATCTTCTACTTTCTCTTCTAGTAAGTTCCAGCCTTCCTATTACAACAGACTACTCAATTCAAAAACATGGGGGGCTGGAAGGAATAGAGGGAGATAAACAGGAAAAAAGAAAGAAGGTAAGAGGAAGACTTCAAAACTTTTCCATGAACATGGAAAATATTCATGGCCTTAAACAGAAAGATTTCACCCAACAATTCAAAATTCCATACTTCCATGATATAAGTTGGGAAAAGGCAGCCCATTCAGTTATCTTGCAGCTTTCTTCCTAATGATCTACTCCTCAACTGCTTAAACAGCTACTCAGGAATGCATTGTACAAATAGCATAATCAAAAGATACACTGAAAGTAAAAAATCCTCTACTTCAAAATAAAAAAGTCATTTAGGACTTCCCTTTAGTACAACACAACAATTTCAACACCCAACACATTTTGGGCCTATTTCAGTAACCACAGTAAAATAGTTCAGCCTGAGCTGTCTGTGGACAAGACCTTGAATTTGATTTTTGCATTTTATTTATGCACAAGCTTGAAAGTACTAGAAGACTGCTCACAAATAAATGCTTTCTAGAGGAATGCTTAAAAAAATAAGGGGGGGGGGGGGGCAAATCCTGAAAGATATATAGTTATAAGAACAGCAGAATTACCAAAAAACTGACAAGCCAGCAGACAGAACAAGATGGCAGTTCTTCAGTCTCTCCTGCACCCTTGTTTAATTCTACAACAGCTGAGCATATTATGACTGAAATGTCTGTATCTGGAAGGCAAAACAGTTTGGAAAGACTGTTTTAAACCAACATTTGGAGACGGGAAGCTGCAACAGCCTGTGGATTACATATATATGGAACCATTCTTAATCAAGCCAAGATTGCTAGCTTCATTACTTAACTTTGATAATCCTCAGTAGTTCCTTGACATGAGACAGTTCAGAAACCTGTAGTGTGGACACAGTACAGTGATGGGCACATTATACAGGCAAACTAGTGAGACAATTTGATTGAAGGCTATTTTAAAAATAAACTCACCTATCTACCAAATGCATTTCTAACAAGCCAATCCCTTAATAGTAAAGGGCTAAGCACTACATAACAATTACCCTCCTCATCAAGTGATCTTGCTGATCTCCAGACTTAATTTAACTATTCTCAGACTCTCCTCTCATTTTGTGTTTTGTCATTCATTCAGAAGGAACTGTGGTAGATACTACTCAAGCTAGTTAGAAATTTAACTTCCCAATGTTCACCTCTACTCGGTGAATCAATATTTTAAAGAGGAAGTGCCAGTCTCTTTCCCACAAGATGAAATTAAAGCTAAACAAGTCTAAACCAGGATCTTCATCTTTATTCAGTAGAAGAACTCCAACACCATAGGTCCAAGTCCCTGTACTCACATTGCCTTTACAGATGACAGATGAACTTAAATTCAAAGTTTGGTTTTCACATGCACAAGTCTTCATTTGTTTGTTGAACTAGGTTTATTTGAAACAAGCAAGAGAGTATCTCAGAAGCACCATCTGATTTGTTAAAAAGAACACTAACAAACAGACCCCAAAGGGAATATTCTCAGGAAAGCCTTAAAAGCAAGAGTTAACTGAAGTAGAAATGCCAGCAGCCTCAAACATTTTACCATATGCTAGCAGGAACAGAAAATGAAACAGAAGAGAAACAATATAAAACAAACCTATATTTTACTACACAAACTATGCACACCAAAAAAAGTCACAAGTAAAAACCTTCAAAAGTTTTCATTGTCTGCAATTGTATGCGTTATCACAAGTGCAGGTTGTGCATATCTCATGTAAATACACATTGTTGTACCATAATTATTCATCCTTTATGTTATAAAGGGATGCATTCAATTCCACAACGTACATAATTCACTTTAGGATAAGTATCAATTTGTCCATATCCACAACAGAAGTGAAATGCAAGATTCCGGCAAAAATAAATCCAAAGAACTAGTTATCCATCTCCTAGTAAATGCACGTCAAGATAAAGTGTTTGGGAAGCTTTTGCRTCGTGCGTGCATTTACATCACAAGCACATCTGCAGAATCTGGATTTACGTATCCTCATGTCTTATCATTTTTGGATAAGAAAAAAAGGCTGCAAGTACTCCTCAATCTGCACTCTGAGCCAAGACTCGACTAAAGAAAACCACTATATCCACGCAGATCCTCCCAGCTAGTACTCACTGTAGACACATGATGCTGAATATTCCTACCCTGCTCTAGCTTACATAGTACCTTGTCTACTAAGAGACAGCAAAGTCTCATCACCGGGTATTTCCAACTCAGCTCTTTCACTAACATAAAATTTACAGCCTTCTGTGTATTTTAAGCACATTTTAGGTACACTTGAGTATCTAACACGGCCAGCCTAATTGGAACCATAGAATGAAAAAAGACAACTGATGTACTTTCAAAAAAAGTTAAACACTTATCCAATGCAAATCAATTCCAGAAAAGCTGAGTTTGTCACAGACTGGTGATCTGCCAGAAGTCACTGGTATAGAGCAAACTCTTCATACAGGAGCAAAAGAAAGGGGGAAAAGGGAAAAAAAGACACCGCTAACCATACCTGGTAGAGCTTTATAATATGTGGGTGATCAAGCATTTTCATTATCTGCACTTCTCGGTAGATCTTCTCCAGATTCACAGCATCCAGCTGAGATTTGTCAATGATTTTTATTGCCACCTGCAGACAAATAGCAAAAGTGAGATTAAAATTCCCCAACATTTTCTTCATTAGTTTATCCTCATTATAAAGGGAATACTGCAACCCCAGATAACTGGGGGCTTTCTTCTAGATCAGAAATACACATCCCACACTTAAAAATACAGCAGCACAACATTAAACATGTGAGTAGTCCCACTAAGTGGCTGCAGGACTATTGCCTACATCAGCATGTCAGAAAAAGAAAGTTTTATAAGAAATGGAAAACATAGAACAGGTGATGGGAGGCCAGTGCTCCAATGAGCCCAGATGCAGAATGCTCTTGTATCAGTAGCAGGTGAGAACAACTGAGGACTTCTCATGGAGCAGTGTTGTAAAGACAAAAATCTTCTTAAAAAGCCTGATGGTGTCCATTTCTGGAGCCAAGGTAGCCAATTTGAATCCCACAAATGCAAAATGGTATTTTAAAAGAAAAACTGTTGGCTCAACACAAATAATCAAAACATGGTGGATCCATGTAGTTTCAACTGTTACATGCTTATTTTAACTGTAATTAATATGCTACTACATAAGGACATCTGCAGTTCATTCGTTCAGGGAAAAAACTCTGTACAGATATGTTTGTCAGTCAAACCTTGCAAACAGTTCTCAATTAGTTTAGAAAACAGATCTTGGTCCTATCGACCTTTTTAGCCAATACCTGCAAAGTGAATTACAGATAACTACACATGCTTAGGAGACTACAAACAGAAGACATTTAAAAAAAAAATTTAAACCAAGAAGAAAGAAAAATATAGCATGCAAAGGATAACAATGCTAAAGAGTATTGAATATATAAATGGTGTTTATTCACCCTGAATATCACATTATTAATGCTGAAGCAGGAGCAAACAATATAAGTCACACAAATGCTTCCAATTATAACTGCATTTCACAAACTGCTGAACTATAGCAGACAGCTGCTATGCAGGAGACAAAAATCCACAGGAGGTGAACCTCATTATCTCCAGTAAGGCTGATTATGGACCCACCTGAATTCAGAATTAACTATTTATTGACTTCATTTCAGTATGCTTTTGCTTGATAACCTCTTCAAAAGTCACTTGTCTTCCCCAACCACCAGAAAAATAAGATTCTGCTATGAGTGAATAAACTGATCTAGTCTTGTAATCAGTGAAAAGCGGTTCTTGTTTTTAATATGCAGGATGCACTCTTACATAGCTGAAGCAGAAAAACACTATTTTCCAAAGCAAAGAAACAATTTTTAAAAACTTTTTTCAGAAGATAGGTGTGGTTTGTTTTTTTTTTTTTTAAATGTCCGATTAACCTAGAACTCACTGAAACTAGATTTATCAAAAAACAATACACATTTATAAGAATAATGATATATACAGCCATTAGAAAACAAGAAAAAAGGTTCACATCCCACAACATTTTCACTATTAATCATGAGTTACTCCATAGCTTTTATTTTTCAAAACATAACAGTGGACACTTTGGAAGAAGTGGTACCTAAAATGGTATTCAACCACTTCACACTGCCCTCCTCCTTCCCAGCTCTCTGCAACTTTCTTCTATCCTAGTATAACATACAGCAATTTAGGAGATCCTGATGCCTGATCTTTTCAAAACATGCTTCCCCGTGTTGTCTTCTGCTAGCTATTTGTATTTACAGCACTATCCATAACGCATCTACTCTGCCCTCTTTCACATTACGCTATATTGCACACTGAGAAGCATACAGGAACAGTGACGCTCAAGATGGCAGGTCCTAAACGATACAGATCTCCCTTTGAAAGCTTCTGTCTTTTGACTATGAAGACACTATCTCTAAACCATGCAAATAAAACGTGGATCACCTGCTTCTGCTCCCATTTGTTACCCCCTCATCCTATTCCCATTCCTTCCAACTACAATATTAATTTGCTCTTACACTTGGTATATGTATAAAACTTGATAATAAAGGCCTGGCTTCACACGTGCAAGGAATAAGGGACAGGCAAAAGAAGAACAGTAACACGCATGGGACTGGACTATCCAAACGCATACTTCCCACTTGGTCTTGCCAGATCTGCACTCCTTTTGACTACTCCCTACAGCAATTGCTCATTCTCTCAGCAGGTCCCCTTTCGCTCACTTAAAAAGGCAGAACAGCAAGCTGCTTCCTTATTTGGTCTGATTATATGCCATGTGGCAGGAGAGGATGCAAACAATCATTCATGCAGCTTAAGAAAAAACACCACACAAAAATCATACCTTTAAGTCTCCCTGGCCTAATTCAAGATCACACCTAATAAAATGACTTCTGGTTATTGGTTTTTTTTTTTGCAGGCACAATTTATTAGCCTAAGAAGAAATAACTTCACTAGGAAGTTACAAGATGTCAAAGTAATCAAACCAAACCACTAAAGCCAGACCAAATTCTTATACATCAGGAAATATTTATTAAAAACAACCCATGTGTCACATTTCTCCCCTTCCTCTAATTTTATACTGTCTCTCTGGAATCAACCAGAGACACAAGCTGGCTTCTCCTTTATTTTCCACATCTATCCCAGTTTATACCCATTATTTGGGTGACCTCCAGATTTAAGAAGAATGGAGCTCACTATTCCTTATTTACAAACCAATGAAAAGATAAATCTGTAGCAATCTTGCACTCCTATCACAAAATGGTAATACATCTTTCAGTCAAGCAGCAAGATATCTCCAATCTTGGCTAGATCAGGTGTTGGGAAAAGTCTAAATGCCTCCTTCATCGATCTAGAGTAATGCAAAAAAATCCTGCTGCTTTTTTTTGGTATTTAAAGTTTAATGGCAATCTAATTATAATAGCAATTTACACAGACAGCATCAGCCTTTCAGTAACTTGAGGTATTTATAGTAGCTTCTTTCTTCATCTCCTTCTTTCTTCACATAGGCAACACAGTGTAGAAGCTTTACCTAAAACTTGCATCACTTGCAACTTTTAAGACTGTGTCCTTCCCTGGCTCTGGTTCATTTAATTTCATCTTACAGTCACTGTGCATTTTCTCCCCATAGTTAGGTGTTTTATGAAGCTCTCTTCAAATGCAAGCAAAAAAATACAGTAACTTTCTCCCGTTTACTCTTCTTGCACATAGGAGATGTGTGCAGTATAGAAAAGCTAATAAAAGCAAAGCTATACAGGACTTCAGAGAAAAGAGCTTAGGTCTAGCATAGAAGAGGGAAAAAAAAACCCCAACAGAACAAAACAACACACCAAACAAGTGAAACTGCAGCAAAGCAATAAATAAGGACAAACACCACCACCCCCCTCAAAAACAACAAAAAACCAAAAACAAAACAACCAAAAAACCCAACAGCAGCCTGCTCTCTGGGGCTCATGCGAACCTTTGTTTATCTATCCATCACACTATTATCAGTTTGATTAGCACAAATATTTATACTTCCTTCTTCTATACTTCTCACCCCCTCCTAATGGGGAGGGGGAGAATTCTGCAACTGTATGGCTTCCTAGTGCTACTTTTTCCAGTGAAGCTTGACTCCCATTACCTTATCCTAGTGAAAAATCTAGCTTTACAAGTACACTGACTCTTGGTGGGGTTTTTTTCAGTATAGTTTGGCACTTCCACAGTTTGCTCTTAAATTTTGAGTATTCCTTTTACTGAAAGTACAAATATTTCAGATACAGCCTGTTACCACTTCCAAGCCTATCTACAAGTGTCTATGTTGCCAGCTTTCTCCAGAGATATCAGGCATTATTCTGAACACTGCAGTTCCTAGCTTCTAACATCCGCAAAGAGTTCCAACCAAAAAAAAAAAACAAAACAACAAAAAACAAAACAAACAAAAAAACCAACCCCCCCCCAAAAAACACACACCAAAAAAACCTCAAAACCATCAGCTTTTAACTTTGTTTTCCCAGATAACAAAAGTATCCATTTCCCTAGAAAAACCTAGATAACTCATTTGTCCTTCTTCAATTTTAAAGATTAAATACTTCCATTTCCACTTCAATTTCTTAAATCAGTGCCTTTTGTAGTTCTATGTTTTCCAAGGTTAGTAAGACTATGCAACTATATGCATAGTTACTAAAATGTAACTATTCAATTACTAACAAGTAACTGAAGTAAGTAATTCTTACTTACTTTAGTAAGTTAGTAAAAAGTAAGTAATTTTATATAAAATAAAAACATGCAGAAGACATTTTTCTTCTTTATTTGGTTAAAATCCTTGAACAGATCTTACTTCCTGAGCAATAACCAGTAAAATTTCATTAGAGGACAGAAGCATTTAAAAAAAGAGTAATAAAAAAGGAATGGGTCATATAAATTTGGGAAGCATAGCTACAAATCCTGCTATAACCTTCACTACACTTTCTGGCCAAGAACAGTGCTTCATGTTGCAGTGTCTCCTACTTTCTTCCTTTTCCAGAAGTTTCCTGTCCTATGTCCTTGCCGCACACGTTTAGAAATACAACAATTCCCAGAGACCACTGAAAGACTGAAATGAAATCATCCTTCTGAAAGTGTGGGAGCAAGAAAACAAGTCTTCAGGTCACGCATCTCTTGGAGCAGAACGGCTCCAGAAAAATCCTCTTTCAATAGTTTTGAAACCTCCCCATACCACAAGTAAAAAGTGAACGTAGATTTAGAACAAGTCACAGAAGATTAACACTCCACAGAGGCACACAGTAACGTTCTATATTGTCTATACAATCACCCACCTACTCCCAAAATTATAACACTAACATGTAATCACTGATGAAAGTATTCTGCATTTATAGCTTTTGAGTCTGAAAAGATCTGTTTTGTTTACACACTGGCCATTCAGGTACAACAATGCATCAAGGACTTGGATGAATACTTCCACAAAAACGTTTTTATGAAGATATCGTCAGATAATGACGACAGCATTAATAAAATGCTCTTTATTAAGTCAGTTAATACTGAACTCCTGCAGGCAACTATGGAGCTAGTAAAATTATGTTATATGTGACTTTGCAAATGTTGGAAAACAAATTGTTTTGGAGCACTACAGAATGAGCCACTGTCTCAGCAGGCTACTCGCTACCTCTGTTGTCATGTTAAGAGATGCATTTTGTGCTGCTTACATCCATAACCTGTTCAAAAAAAGACAAACAAGACTTCTTTAGCTAGATCATTCAGTTGACAGCTATCACTAATATATTCATAAAAGTATGTGTTGTGTAACCACATTAGTTCGGTCTCTCAGATATCTGAAATAATTCTAAGCACAGCTCTCCACTAATTAAGAATATCTTATTTGACATGCAAGAGGAAGAGATGCAAACTAGTGAAGAACAAGCTGTATTTCCAGTTTAAATAGGTTTTTAGTTTAAAAAACCCACCATGTTACATCAAACCGTATTTTGTCTTAAAATGTGGAGTTATTTGGTACTATTAAGCAATTGTTTTTGAACACAGAGAGTAAAAGCATGTGTCTACTTGAAGGAAAAAATTTCGCTATTTGCAATCCTTGTACAACTCTCCATGTGTATATTATATATATGCACACAGTGGCAGGCTTCTATAGGAGAAGCAGCATAGTAGCAGCTGGCACCACTGCTTCTACAGTCAAATGCAGATTAGATATCTCAGTCTATTCTGAATCTTCAGTTTTCATGCATCTTGCCAGGGCCATAGAAGACTTAGAGAAAAACCACTTGGAAATACTTAAAATCCAGCAGCTTCTTCATAATGATGTGAAAAGGAACAGTGCATTCAATAGCAGCAGCTTACTTTTGTCCATAATCTCAGCTGTGTCATGGTAACAGGAAAAAGAGAAGTAATTCTTAGAGGTGGAGAAGCTGCTTCAAGATGGGGGAACAGTTTCCTATCTAAAAAGTGTGTTTTGTTCCTGAATATACAGCTTGCTAACAACTACTAGCATCTTGCAGAGATGTTGGAACATCACTTTAATCTTTTGAAGACAGTGCAGAGAGACTGACTGCACACAGAAATGAATTCTCATTTCTCTATTATGGTCAATCATTGCCACAGCACAAGCAAACTGACACTAATTTGGCACATGCCAAATTAAGGACAATTACACAAGTTTTGCAACTCCAGTTTTGGCTTTTTTTTTTTTTTTTTTTTTAATAGTTGTCACATCTCCTAAGGAAATAAAAGACAAAGAAACCAAAAAATCCCAGCCAAACATCAATATATAATATTAGTACATACTTCAAATGACAAAAAGAGGAAGTCCTGTTCCTTCCCTTATCTTCCCCTATCACCAGTTTTTGCTGCTTAAAGACTTATATTCCAAAACATCTTTGCAACTTTCATGATTTCTTTTAATTTAAAAATATTAGGAATAGCACACATTTCCTTCCCTCTTTTACTAAAGGCCTAGAGAACTGGAGTTTGCTCAATCCTCATCTGACATCTGGGAACTGAAACTGCCAAACAATGAAGGTGAAAAGCTTGTCAAAAAAGATGAAAGTTCTTCTATCCTTCAGCTACTCCAGCTTTTAATTTTCATTGTTTTTATATTATTCATTTAATTCTCTGACTAGTCTTTCAAAAAAAAAAAAAAAAACCACCAACCAAAAGAAACCAAAACAAAACAACCCACCACAACATCCCCCACAACATGGCCTAACAAGTTAATATACAGAAAGAGGTTTGTCCACATCAGTGCAAGCTTTAAGGTTTCATGCAGCTTACAGAAATTCAGATTTGAGTTATTACCCCAATACATCCTAAAAGTAGATAAACTGCATTAAAATTAACAAACACAACTTCCTGCAGTCTGGAACAACCCCAGTTTGCAACAGCAAAGCGTTTGGATATCACAGATTTATAAAAGCATGAACCTCCCTTAGGGTGCAGCACATTACGCTCAACCTGATCTACCTGTGAGCTCTTACTCTCTGCTTCCAGTTATGTGTTCCTCCTCTCCCCCTTGCAACAGATCTACAGAGCCCACAGCTGCAAACAGTTAAATAAGCACCCCGAGTCTTTTTTTTTTTGCGCAATAGTGTCATTTTCCCACTGAATTACTCCACTAACCCAAACTGTGTGCTATACAGCACAGGGAGCTGCTGTCTGCACTTGTATCATTCACTTTTACACATACCTAAGCACACTCGATCAGGCACTCACATCTAAACTAGTATCACATCTTGTATCAGGAGCTGGTAATTTTCAGAGAAAAATGCAAACCACCTGTAACACACCAGACAGCTAAAAGCATAACTGTGAACCGTAAGGACATACTAGTCAGAAGGGTTTCATTCTCATCTGAGGAGCAATGGCTAGTATTCTTCTGTAGATGACTAATCCTTAGGGGGTATTAGTTACAGAGTTTTGGGGGTGGGTGGGGAACATGACTCTCTCATACATAGCCTATTCACAAAGAYTTTCCTTCATCCTTAAAGTACATTGCTTTTTTCCAAGTAGTACCTTCATCTATTCCGAGAGCTTTTCACTACTGTTCATTATTTCACACGTCATCATATTTCACTAGAAGCAAATATCCATCTTCTTGAACTTTACACTTCTGATTCCTTTTGTTCTCTTTTTTTTAGTCTCCTCTTCTCCTTCTGAGGAAAAATTTTGCTTATGTGTGCATGCCTCATTAACAAAAGTTATCCTGAGATCACAGGATTTCTTGGCAACAGGATAAATTAGCATGGCAGGAAAGCACGTGTCATGAACTTAAATGGCAACAAACACACAAACAACAAGAAAAGCAAAGGTCACATTCAACCATGTAGCCCGCTCTGGGGCACCCTGTATGGACTGTCATTAGAGAGTCATGCACTATCTCTATTACTACAACTACATATCAATCCCCCCATTTTCCTTAACTTTCACACTTCTTTCTGTTTGACTATTTAGTCATGCAATTTTAGTGTTGCACTCATAACAGGATTCAAGTTATGATTTCTGGGTTTGTTTGCATACACCATTACTACCCTGTCTTATGTGTATCTTCTGCTTCATGCCTGGTTTCATTTTATTTTCACCTATACTTTGCTAACAATTTATGGCAACTATATTTACTATTTTCAGTTCAAGTTACAATTTTATATTCCGATATGTAGGTTTTCCATAAAAAGGATGGATTCTGTACATAATCCAGAAGTGCTGACCTTTCAAGGTAATAAGATCCCATCTTTTTTTAATTTGACAGTTATTGGCTAGTCAGAGTTATGTAAAAAAAAAAAAAAAAAAAACAGGCAAATATTTTTATAGGTCACAGTCGTATAAAACACAATTTCAAAGTACCGATGCTAAAAAAAAGCCCAACAACAAACAGTTTCCGAATTTAAAGGGTTCAAATAGGGAGATTCAGGAGAAACTCAGACAAGGAGATAGTCCTTTTTAAAAGGGCTTTCTGAGCAAGTTTCAACAGCAAGACAGTGCAGATTTTCCTGCAGTACAGACCTGATGGTACACAGCCTTTCCAGAACCTAATAAGCTGAATATTCTTCCACTGGCAGTTTAATAAAGGCACAGATGAATGTGAGAAATTAGCAACTCAAGAAATTTAAGCAACAGTTTAGAACAAGCTTGAAATATGAACAGCCTTCCATCTAGAAACATTAATAAGCAGGACTTCCACTTTATGTGCATAGTGAACTAACACTAAATCAAGTGAGGTGGTCCAATCTTGAAGTGCTTATTCGAAGTAGTATTTGGCTAGAATTAATCTCCCCTGACATCACTAGAAGTGATCTTAATAGGGTTCCCCTTCCTCAAAGACCACGTAAATACTTCCAGCAACTAACTCAGCAATTAAAGTTCCAGATAAACATTCTTGCATCTCTTACTGCAGAAAGTCAATGTAGCTGTACTGAAAAATGACAGACCTTGACACAAATCTCCAACACAGGAAAATCTGCTGTAAAAATCACGCAGAAGGTAAAAAGGCCTCAGACTGGACACAAGGCTCCTCAGAAAAGGAAAGCTGGTTAAAAAAATTCAAGACTGTATTAGAATGCACTGGAATTCAGCAATTTCTTAGGACACAGATTGAAAAATCATACCAGAGTTAGGGAGCTGTTAAGCTCTAAGTCTTCTGTAACCTTTGTTATTTTGAACAATACTAAACAAACATAATTTCTAAATTGATAAATAAAAATAAAGATTAAAGTTTTCATCCCCATCACAAAGTCTGCCAAAGAAACGAGAACTAAGAAGCGAACGATAACTTACTATCTTCAAGTGAAGTGTTTAGAAGTTTGGCATATGGCATCAAACTTGGGAACAGAACACTAAAATTGCAAGGTCTTTGCTTGGCTCTCCAGTAATAGCAAGGAAAGATTTAAAAATAATTAACAGTTTATTATGAAACTTGAGAAAAAAGACAATAAGAGACATTTCTTTAATACTTGGGATGCAAAGCTCATCTATCACTGCATGGCCAGAACAATGTTAGCATTGCAGGTTTGTTTTCCTTAACTGAAGTCCAAGCTAAGGGCATTTTTCATTCCTGTAAGAAATGATTTTACCACACAAGACCACAGTAACTGAATAATTGCAGGTCTTTTCAGTTTTTTTACCTTGTACTTTGGACAATATTTTATTTACTTTTGTCTGGTACAGAGCAGCACAGTAAGCTCTTCTTCAGTGAGCAATGAAAGCAACCATAACAGAACCATAACAAAAAGCATACCTCTGGGTGTAGAGACTAAAATATAAGAGGAAACTGATCTTTCAAAGCCATTACTCTCATCAGATACCTGTTTTTAAAAAGTGAACATGACTACATTTTATCCATGCAGACTTACAATCATTTCTGGTTTAATTAAAGCATAAGATATTAACAATCTACAGGCTAGTAATCACCGGGTAATAT
>JAYKAV010000334.1:5392085-5422156 GCA_035582835.1 Phoebastria nigripes | reverse complement strand
ACACACACACACACACACACACAAAAGTTGCTTTGCTAAAACAGATTACCGAGGTAGAAGGACTGCTCATCTCCAAGTATTGGCCAGGTCAGGAAACCGTAAAATATTCAGGACATGAAAGCAGGCACAACACAAGGTTTGAACCTTCCCTATTAACAGAAAGTTATCACTATCTAATAGCTACGCTCACGAACTAAGCCAACAGCTTCCCGCCCCCCTGCACCCTCCCAACCCGAGCATCCTTACCGTGACAGCAACACACCCTCTGTGGCCTAAGCCACAGGGGCACCCCGCTACAGCCAGACTAGGAGGCATTATCACTACCCTTGCCAGGCAGATGAAAGCAAGAAAACAAACAAGAACGGCGGCCAGGGCTCCTGCTCCTGCCTGCCCGCAGCCGAACACCTCAAGTAAATAAAATATCCCCGCCTCCCCTACAGGAGGAGGCTCCAGTGCTGGAGGGGACAAAAGGAGCAAGCAGCCTGCAAGGGCGCTGCTGCACGGCCCCATCGAGCCACCCAGGCCACCTCCAGTAAAACCCCAGCTCCCGAGCAGAGCCCCACAGCCCCAAGGCCAGCTGCCCGCCCCCCGCTCCACAGCCTGGAGCCCCAACGCCAGCCGCCCCTCCACGCCCCGCTGAGCGGAGCCCCTACGGCCAGCTCACCCCAAACCCTGCAGCAGCGCCCCACAGCCCTACGGCCGCCGCCCCCCACCCTGCCCGCACCTCCAAGCCCCGAGAGCTCCCGCGCCTGGGGGCACCCGAGCCCTGCCCGCCCAACGCCCGGCCGGGCGAAGCCCAGGGGCCGCGGGAGGGGCCCGGCGCCGCGGCCGGGCTAGGCCGGGGCAGGGGGCGACCGCGGCCCCCGTCGCCGCGCCTCGCCTCACCTCGCTGCGCGTGATGCGGTGCCGCGCCAGCTTGACCACGGCGAAGTTGCCTTTGCCCAGCGTGCCCTCGATGTCGTAGAAGCCGACGCGAACGGGTCCGAGCCCGCGGGGCAGCAACGGGGGGGGCCGCCGGGGCTCGGCCATTACCATGCTGGGGGCGGGGGCGGCGGCGGCGGCTCCGGCGCGAGCGGCGGCGGCGGCGGCTCGAGTCTGTCTGCGGCGCCCTGGAGCCGCGCCGCCCCGCCCCCTCCGCCCTCCTCCACCAACCGCGCGTCACAGCGCGCGTCAGCGGGGGCGGGGCCTCGCCATGGCAACCGCGGCCACCGCGGCGGGCCGGCCGGCCACCCGGGCTCCCCTCCCCTCCCCTCCCCTCCCCGGCGGACCCAGCGGCGCGGCCGGGCGAGGGGGCCTTCGTCGCGGCACGGTGGCGGGTCCGCGTGGCGCCCACTGGTGCTCCGGGCCCCTCTGCGCTGCTGTACGCCTGCCCTGCGCTGCTGTGTGCCCCCTCCCYGCACCCGCCCCTCCGCGCTGCTCTAGGCCCCTCCGCGTTGTTGTGAGGATCCGCTCCCCAGCTGTGCCCCCCAGCTCCGCCTCTGCACTGCGGCTAGGGGAAGGCTCCCCCTCGCGCCCTCAGCTCTGTCGCCCCTCGCCCCTGCGCGCACAGCGTGACTGTTGGAGAGGGGGTGAGGCCACCAGGAGCTCCTCGTTAGCAGGACGAGGAGAAACAACGAGTCTGCCCCAGGTGTCTCTCCAGCCCTGAATCAGGGTCTCCATGGCCCCAAGGATGCAGTAGGAGCTTGGGCTGCTGCACCTGGATCAGAGACTCTGTGGGTACTCCACACAGTTTCCTGACAGAAATACCCTCTCCCTGGCAGTGAGCAGCATTTCCAGTGGGCCAAGTTATTCCAGATCAGAAGGATGCCTTTTCTTAGTGCATCAGCCTCCCAAAATCCCGATCAGCATTACACAATACTCCCCTTGAGTACTGTGTGCAGTTCTGGGCCCCACAACTTAAGAAGGAAGTTAAGGCGCTTGGATGCATCCGGAGGAGGGCAACAAAGCTGGTGACAGGGCTGGAAGGAATGTCCTAGGAGGAGCGGCTGAGGACTTTGGGCTTGTCGAGTTTGGAGAAAAGGAGGCTGAGGGGCGACCTCATGGCTCTCTACAGCTTCCCGAGGAGGGGAAGTGGAGAGGGAGATGCTGATCTCTTCTCCCTGGGATCCAGGGACAGGACGCATGGGAATGGCTCAAAGTTGCACCAGGGGAGCTTCAGACTTGACGTTAGGAAGCATTTCTTTACAGAGAAGGTGGTCAAACCCTGGAAAAGGCTTCCTGGAGAGGCGGTTGATGCCCCACGCCTGTCAGTGTTTAAGAGGCATTTGGACAATGCCCTTAATAACATGCTTTAACTTTTAGCCCTGAAGTGGTCAGGCAGTTGAACTAGACGATTGTTGTAGGTCCCTTCCAACTGAACTATTCTATTCTACCTATTTCCTACACACCTGGAAAGACAGATTTGGAAGCTTTGTTAAGCCCTTTGACATAAAATGGTTAAAGGCCCTGCAGAGTTGACAATGTAAGTGTGAAAAAAGTTAAGGCTTTTTATGCTAAATTTCCTTTCCAGTACTAAGTCCACCTAGCCTGCTTCATGTTTGCACTTACACATTAGCCTGCTTTAATTTTAAAAATGCCATGCTCATTTCAACTCTGCGGCAATCTTTCCTCTCCCAGTTCATGCCTGTCCCTCTCTGATCGCTCCCTCTCCCCTGACCCATCTCACGCAGGAGGACTGGTACCTTCTGACATTTGGATACCAGGAATCACCCCTGGAGGCTTTGCTCAGTTCCACTTTCATCCAAGGCATGTTCAAAAGCTGATGGTACAAGAGCACATGTGTCTGTTGAATCAGCTGCACGTTCAGCAACAGTCAGAGACCTTTTATGAACACAGAGTGCGGTGGACACAAACGCAGCTCAAAACAGAGCGTGGCCACAAAAAACGAGTGGAAGAATGCGAGAAACAAACTTCTGTTTCTTGCTTTCCCTTTGTATACATGCCTTACACGTAAAGCTGCCTTATACTTGTGGAAAGTTGGTTAAATTTGTTACATGTCAAACAGCAATGACTGTTCTGCAAAGGGAACTGAAGACCTCTGTGAAAAGTTAATGCTTGTCCTTCACTGCACTTGCAGTTCATGAGATTCCTGTAAGGAATGACATTTTGAGATGCTGCTGCTGACTTAGACGGCTATGGATGATAACCATGTTGTTACTGTTCTGTTTATCCCCTTAAGAAGTTCTGGCAATGACTAACTGATGACTTGAGTTAGTCAGACAGCCACCCTTTTAAATGATTGATAGGTGCATGAACAAGCTTACCATAATGCTACTTCAATAGAAAATGGTGTCATCCTGAGCTGTTACTTGTGAAATTTCATTCCTGTTTCACCCTATAGGATGCTTCATTTTTTTCAGAAATCTGAAACACTGACCAAGCAATAATTCCAGCATGCTGCAAGCCTGGTGTGTTAAAAGTAACTTTTTCTACATTGTGCAAAATATTGCCTAATACTCATTCTCAGTCACTTTATTATAAATAAAATTTTTAGTAATAAAATATTTATTTGCTTCCTGCCCACTTTCATCCATGTAAAATCTCACCAGACTGGTGCAAAATCAATTATTAAGTCAGATTTTGTGTTTGCAATAGAAAACTTTTGCAGAAACTTTCTTGTGCTGCACACCTCAATGCCATTTTTGGCTTGAAAGTTCAGGTTACAAAAACATTTCTTAATAACGCTGCTAGAGGAACTGCAGTCACAAAAACATTCTTTGTACAGCAGCCTTTAACGGCCATTGATGGCTTTTGCTATGCTTCAAGGAAAGTGATTCGCGTGCTTCTCGCAAACACTGGTAGCAGGAGAGCTCTTCCAGGCCATTTTCAACAATCGGCTGAATGACACAAACTGTGGAGCACATATGCCCTCTTGTGGTCAATATTCCTGTACATAATACTATAGCTGTGATGCTCTACTAAACGGAGATGTCAAAGAAAAGAAAGTCTAAAACTACCTCGTCTTCTAATAACTTCCAGAGATGCTGAGCAGGTGCAGCTGACTTTGCCTGAGTTCAATAAGCCAGCAGCTCAAAAGACCAGGGCGCGCACACAGTTGCCAAAATATGGCTTTACATGTTTACACACCTAAGCTCCAACATCTGGCTTGAGCTTTTTCCTCTCATTTCCTGTTTTTCAATGCCTAAAAGATGCTTAGTGCCTGCCAAAAAAAACCAGAAGAGCCCAAGGATAAAAGAATGAAAGTGGATAGACACACAATTGCTTGATAAAAGAACACTAATTACAGCATTAGAAACCCCGGACATTGCAAGTGCCCAGAAATGACTACTTTCCTATACCAGGATTTTGCTTTTCAGGAGAAATGGTTGCTAACTGGGTGTCATTTTCAAAACAGGTAGAAGATTTTTTTTTTTAAAGGGATTACTTCTTTCAGGGCTTCATCTTGCACCACTGTTGGTGGAGGAACAGTGCGAGATTGGCAGACACTCTGTGATACTGCAGATACGCAGGACAGAGCTATTGGGCACATCAATCTCACCTATAACATTCAGGAAGTGAGAGAAACAGCTGTGGCAACTGACCGAAATATTTCCAAGTTTGCAATAGGCAGCAATAGGACACAGATCCAGAAATGTCTTCCTGCATATTTACATTGGCAGAGCACACTCATGGCCACGTCGTGCACTCATTTCTGTTGTTGTTTCAGTCCCACATAAAACACCTTCTACCAAAACCTTTGGCACACCTTTGTTTCCTGGTGGCTTATGCAAATTTGTTTTGCTTCATTTTTCTATTTATTTATTTCTATGCAATGGAGAAGAGCAAACTTTTAGGGAACCCTATCAAGAGCTAAATTCATTTCAGATGCTCCATAGACAGACTTGTTTGGCAGCAAAATGTTGCTGTCCTGGAGCCGGAAATACTCACCTGCAGAGCAATAGGTGAGTAATATTTGTGTTCCTGCTTGGCATGCTTTATTTGCTTGGTCATTCTCCCTCCACTACCTGGTCTCTGATCAAAGAAGAAAAAAACAAAACCAAAAAACAGATGGATCCAAAACCTGGAGTTTAGCAAATCCCTGGTGGAAAGCCAGACAAAGCAGATACAATTCTTTGTGATTTTAACAATGTATTCTGAAGAGTTCTGGCTTCAGTAAGCATTTCACAGTGTCAAGATTGCCTCAACCTGCACTGCCATTCTTTTAGCTCTGCATTACATCTTGTATGCTTTCAGGCAAAACTCATCCAGGCTGGCACTTCACTACCACATCACATTTCTGTCTGTCACGGTGTCCACAAGGTATCCTGAACAAAGTAAATACTCTTAGTGAAAACATTCAGCCAGGGAAAGGAGATGAACAGAAATCTTTCCTTGCCACAATACTGCAGGCTATTAAATAGGGGTGTTTGGCTGACAAATGACTGAGTTACATGGCAACCTTCAAGATTGTTCAAGACTCCACTAAGTAAATCTGAACTAAGGATTTGAGAAGTCTAGACAGGGCTATAAAGCTTAAAAATTTCCCTTGGCTGTTTAAATCATAACACTGAGGACTAACTTCAGTGACCAGTAGTTCTTGTCTTATCGCAGTAAGTACTCCTGCGTTCAGAAGTCCTGTGCTTGACTGAGATCTGTGGGTAAAAGCTTTGTTGAAAAGTTGATATAATTGCAACCAATACAGAATGGCAAAACCTGGGGTGTTGTGGGTTTTTTTTTTATACATAGACAGATAGATAAACAGGCATTTACTATTTTTATTTGGCTTGTGAAAAGGTTGAATGTGATCTGACAGAATAAGTAAAAAAGATTACTTGCTATACACAGGGCCAGGTACCAGAACTGCTCAACCAAACCATATCTGTAATCAAATAAATTTTTATACATAATGACTTAGTCTAGACATGCTTCAAAATTGCTGCACAGATCTGCTGGACAATAGAATTAAAATTTTATCAATTACAAGGCCTCATTATTGTAATCTCAAAATCACTTCGGAGTCACTCATTCTTAGATTCCAGGCATCCCTGGAAGTCTGTGAAATGCTGTTATTTCTGTTTTTCACATGGGACTGAGACACTCAGTAGTTAAGATCAGACCGAGACAGAGTACAGAGTTGAATCCAAATGGCCCCAGATACATGATAATGTCCTAAATGCTTTCTTTTCTTCAGTGCAGATGTCCAGCTTCCCAATGTTCAACATACTTGGTTCTCTATGTGGCACTCCCACTTCTTTCTCAGTTCAATGGGATACAATCAAATAAAACTCCAGTCTTAAGAACAGCTCCATTGCTGGAATAATTGAAAACAGAGTAAGTGCAGACAAAGCAAAATGTGCTGGTTTACTCAAAGCTGAACATATTTGCCTTGAGAATATATAAACCAATGTGTGAAACAGCCGAGATATCAGATCAGACAGGGCAAATAAATCTCAATGGCCTAACTTCGCAGTGCTTTCTACACATACACAGCTACGAACATGCAAAGATCCCTAGCAAGAAGCTGTACAGCTCTGAATGCAAACCTCTAAGCATGTTCATGACTTCAGTATTAACAGCGGGACTCAATTCATATAAGAAACTCAGACTAGCTCTGTACTGAAAAAAATCCAGAGGCCACACTGCTGCTATCAGTACTTCATGGCCACTGACTTTGCCTTAGAATCTACCACTTGCTGCAGAACTTGTGCTCCAGACTCCACATGTCCATTTAGCACCAATGCGTTCAGGTAAGGACAAACATCTTTAAAAAGCAGAAAGTGCAAAACAATGCTGTGTTGTCCAACTATAGCCTGAAGCAGCTGGGGAGCACAGGAATGAATTGTGCCTGTTCATTTCAGTGGGGGGAATCTTATATTTGTAAATGTATTTTCAGTTTTGCAGATCTCAGTATTAACATCAAACATTTTACAGAAAGTAGGCCTTTATGGAACCAGATCATGTGCTTATTCGGTAAATTTGAATTCCCTTCCTATTCCTTTCCAAAAGCCTTGGCAATTCCAAGTACCTCCAACTTCCTGTAAACTAACTTTTACAATGGAATTCAGCTAAAGCAAGCCCATATCCAGCAGCACATGGGATTTTGCCCTGAGCATATTCAAGTCAATATGAATCTCAGTTTTTATCCTAACTCCTGTTACACTTAGCTGCACTGACAAATGCGACAGTGCAGAGACCTTGCCACAGGAGTTAGCTCCAAGCTCCTATGAAGGTTGTTGAGTCCTTACAACTGAGAGACAAACATTGATCTGATCATGTCTCATGAACAAAATATGCATCAGAAAGCCCTAGCAAAAACCATGTTATTCACGATCCCAGATTGTCAGCACTGCTCCCGAGTCCCCTTTGCTGTGTTTCTTCTCAGCAAACATATACAGTGATGCTCTCTGTACTACATGGCATAGAAAATTGAAGCTTATATGGGAGATGCTGGAATGTCCTCTGTCTAATACATGGAAGATGAAAACTTGTCCATGTGATGAGTTCAAAATCAAAGACATCTAGTTACTTAAGAACCCATGCTGATGGGCAAATTCTGTACGTTCTTGATTCCAAGTAAAGTTGTGTGGTATTCAACTTGCTGTGGATAACTCTAGGTATCTCTTCACCAAACCACAGCTAGGCAAGTACAGTTTAAAGAAAATGCTAAGCACCCAACTTTTCATTTAGTTACCCTTCTGCGTTCTCAGTGATAAATGACATTATCCTCCCAAGCAGAAAAGACAGTGCTGTGAAGAAAGATGCATGGGACCACCCTTCTCTCTTTTCTAATAAATATTCCCTATTCTTGTGATGCAAGTGATCTCTTGAAGTGTGCTTCGAAAGGCCTTAAAACATACCAATGACCAAGTTAAATTCAGTTTATCTTGGAATAGTTCATCACAGCTGTTTTTAACTTCCTACATCAGAAATCTCATATTTATGTACAGTTGGCTAAAATAACTATACATTCTCTGTTCAATTAAGAGAAATTAAACTCAGTGCAACTCTTAGAATATCCTGTTAGCCTGCTCTGGCTCCTTATACACCTTAGAGAGGATAAAACTCCAGCCTGAAGTTGCTTCTGCAGACATTTGGACAGGTCCTTCATACCACTTCCACGGCAAATGCATACTCTTGATTTCTCCTAACTCGTTAACAACTTTATTAAACATGCTGCAAATAACAGAGAAACAGAGATAACGATCTGAAAAAACCCGTAGTGTGAAGGATCGTCTCTTGTCTCTTTCTCTTAGAAGTCAAGCAGCGAACTACAGACGGTGAATTCTTTCCAAGGTAAATGGTGTTGCTTCATATTCTTGCTTGTTCCCCATATCTAACAGGAAAATTCTCATTTCACCTGAATTTATATTTAGTTGTGTGGCAGTTGCTATGCCCTGCTGCCATTCATTTCTACTCCTCCAAAGGTGCAGGAAAATGGGAGGTATCTAATATTGGCTTCAAAATGATGCCTTAAAAACCATGGTAAAATAAGCTATCATTCCCTCACGCTGTCAGAGAGGGAATTCCATGAACTATCCTCAGTACCTCATCTTAATACTTATTTAATCTATGTACTGGAATATGTGAAGTCCCTGTAAATAGACAGCAGATAATTTATTATAACTGATTAGCATGATACTTTAGTTTACCTGTCAAAATGCTGTTTTTAATCCAATTCTTTACGTTCACCTACATTTTCGTAAATTCCATCTCTATGGAGATTAACATCAGGATGTCAGTCTTCGTGGAATTCAGTACATGTCACAGGCCCAAGGAGGAAAAAGATCTAGAATAAAAGTGCAACTGGCTATTCCTTCTACAAGAAAGGAATTGGTACTCAATTTGTCATTTAGGCCAAATTAGCACATCTCTGGACAGCTAGCCAGGCTGCTGTAATTCCTGAGACCAATCAGAATGCTTTGGAGTACCCCAATCCCTTCCTTTAGCATTGCAGAGAAGTCCCTTGTTCCTTGCTTTGCAATTCCTTTTGCCAGAGGCTAAGTGAGGGAACACAGTTAGCCTTATGACACCAAAGCACTTTCTGGGATTCTTTAAAAACCAACCTAATGACGTAAGTAACACACAGTTATGTGCTATGACTCACATACACTGCCTTGGCAGTAAGAACAAGGAGGGAGGGAAAGAAGCAGAAACCACACTACTCTCCTTCTTGTGAAGTGTCTGTCAGTGTCATAGGCAGATGGTGAGGGAGGCCGACACAGCTGGGATATGGGCTGACATGGAAACAACGACCAACCTGCAACCATGGCAGCTTTCTTGGGGACACCTATGAGAATCCAGGTGTGACCAGTGATTGACTTTTGACCTTTAACACCTTTGAAGATGAGTAGGTCAGTTAAATAAATAGGGATTTTGGATTGTCCTTCAGTTTCAAAGGCATATTTGTGGAGTACAAAAAACAATCAAGAGTATTAACAAGCCATTCCTGGGGCAAAAAGGGGCTTGATGCAAAGCAAAATATATACATTCTKTTCAGTTTGGATCTTTAAAAACCCATATTCTTTCAAAAAAGAGAAGAATATAGGGACAATGCAAAATCGGGATAAACATCACATATACTATTATTAAAACAAGTGCATAGGGAGGGCAGGTTAACTTGTATTGATATTCACTTTGTCATCCATATTCCAGGCTTTTTTTGTCCATTTCCTTAATATCCGTAAATCTCATTCTCCACCCAGGCTGATTCCTTGCTCCTCCCCACACGATCTCCACACAGCTCATAGACATCATTCATCACAAAGCCACTTTCAGTAGTGGCCAATGTCACAAAGCCACTGGTTGATGTATTCATTGCCACATCATCATAATCCCTGGAGAGGCTGTCAAGCACCTTATCTTCCTGTGTACGGAAGGAAGAATTCTTAGTGTCAGGCCTGGTTCCAGCCAGATCTGCTTCTGATTGATTCTTGATTACTTTGTAAATATCCAGATTGGGACTGTTCCTCCTGGGGTTAGACAGCCATGCATCTTCCTCCTTTGGGCTTGCATCTATTCGCTCCTGTCTCCTTAGGGATGGAGGAAAGAGGACAAGTCATAATATGCTTCTTTACAGAGGCAAATACAAAACAATACCACACCTCTCTTACAGTAATTTAATGATGACCCTTGAGGAAAGCTGACACTCAGAGCCTGGACTCAGGATGACATTTTTTATTACTTGCCGTTCCAGGTGCGTGGCAGCAGGCTGCACACCTGCGGCAGTCCCATGGCAGGACCTGCTGAAGTACCCCTTGCACCCTGCTGCTGGCTGAGATGCTGAGGCAGCAAAACTCGACACTGACACTCCCAAAACCACAGCCAGCATCCCCACCAGAGGTACTGTGCACACACAGAAAGCAAGGAGAGGAAATTGGTAAACGTTATTTGCTCCAAATGTATATCCTTTTATTTCTATTACTATGTTTTTCACTTTTGAAGGGGATATTATGATAATTCAAATATTTTCTTTAATAAGAAAACTTAAGTGCTAACACTTCAAAATCATCATCTTGTTTTACACTATTCCCTAACTACTGTATGTCTGCAAAGATAATAAAATGGCATCATGTGATTTACTTAAAATTTTACTTCACAAGTAACTCAGCCTGCAGCACCCATGCCACTTTTTAAACATTTATTTGGCTGAAAGCAGTCCTCTCCAGAGCATCTTACAGGATCCTGAAGCTAGCTGTAAAATGATTGCCAGGACAAGATATCACAGGTTCACTTGTTACACAGAAACATCACTTACCTCTTTGCAAAAAGCCAAAACCAGAAGATGGCTGTAACTCCCATCAGGAGAAGCAGCACAGGAATGCTGGGAATAAGGATGTAGGGAAGACTCTGAACAGGTTCTAGGGGTAAAAATGAGATTCTGGTTTTTATTCACTTCCAGTTGCATTTGACATGCACAGAACTTGATAGAAAAACTAAGAGTTGCAAAAGGCAGCATCATCACACCTCAGTGGGCTTCTAGTCTTGTTCATAATCTAGCAGTATCTACTTCTTCTCAAAGGCAGCAAGTCTAACAGAGACTGATCATCTAGTTAAGCAGGTTAAAGTAAAATAAGCTCAAATCTTCAAGACGAGGAACTAACAAGCCTCACTGTCTCACTGTAAGAAGGCAATGGTAGTGCAAATTAATGAGATATGCTGTCTTTTAAAAGCTTAGGAACCTCCAGCCAAAAGATTCCAGAGAGCAAAATGTCTTCTATGATCTGTGAATTTGTAAGGGGGGAAGTCAGTGTGGTAAGAAGAAACTGAAAGTTTTTCATAGTTAATAATAGACTTACAAACAAAATATTAACAATTTAGACATTCAAAAGTGATTCAATCAACTAAAAGTACCTTTTTCAGACCCCAAATACTTTGCACAGCTTTAGATTTAGAACATTTTGGTAGCCAAAGCAATTGTACTAGAAAAGATTTGAGGGAAGTTTTTTTTTTCAGATGCGGTTGTCTAAATTCAGTCTTCTACATTTAGGGTCAAACACTTCAAATGGAAATGTTTGCAGCCACATGTGAGAAATGTGGGCCTGCATAGTTAGAGAGAGAACAGGCCAGCTGTTGAATGCACAACATACCTTTGGCTTCTACAATTGTTACATTAGCATCTTTCTTATGGCGTTCTTCTGGGAATATTGGGTTCAAGGGCTCTGTTGCAACACCTGGAAAGAAGCAGCTTAATTAATATTGCAGATGTTATTTGAAGAGTTTAAGAATCATAAAAAGTGAGGGTGAGAGGAGATTGAAGAGACTGCCAGCTGCAAAGATGTGTAAGGTGTACTGGTACTCTTCTGCTTAGATTTCTGCAGCATGACCAGCGGTCCCAGATACTGCATCAACAACAGCAAGACTGTGTTCCTGCAGAATGGATTATAGAATAGCATGAGGAAAGTGCAAACTCCAGGGAAGCTTCTTGCTCAGTAAGTTTTCAGTCTGTGAGTGTCCTTGACAATGGATGTAACAGAGAGTATTTCTACTGAAAGTTAGCATATCATTAAAAAAAGCTCCAAACAAATATCTGTAACTTACCTCGTTGAGAATTCTCTATTGGAGCATTCGTTGGCTTCTCTAAAAGAAAAAAGATATGCACAATTTCCTCATAAGCTTGAGTAGGGAGACCAAGTGTACTGAAAATACTCCAATAACATGAGCACCCTTCTTTGGTGTTCTCTCTCCCTCAGGCCCCATTTGAGATCTCAAATACTTTATAAAAATCCTCTGAGAATTCATGTAAGTCACAAGGCAAGTAGCTACAGATATTAAATACTGAGATTGTTTTCCTCAGGACTTGCATAAATTTAAAGATATCTGTCTCCCACCAGACCTTTCCAGTGAAGCTAAGAAAGGGTTTCCCTATCTGTTAACTGCAATCTCCTCATACCTCCTCTTGGGGACTGGGAGCAGGTTGGTTTTTAAAGCTACAGAATGACTCATTACCAAAAGAATATTTGCAAATGAAGTTATTTTTCATGTTGCATCTGTCATCGTTCCATTGAAACATGTAAGGACCTCCGACACCTGGTGGGGCGGATGGCTGGTGGTACATCACAACACAGATTTCACTCCCACAGGATGGCTCATCTACATACCAGTTCCTAAGAAAATACAACAAACATGTCAAGTAAGACTTGACGTCACTTTCCATGGCACTGCAGAAGCTCAGATGGCAATACAGCATACAGGGCACCACAGAGGGCAGAATGAAAGAGGATTACAGCTCAGCACACCCCACCCCACCCTCACCCGCCACTTCCTCTGTGTAAAAGTAGGAACAATAGCAATACAATTATTTACAGTGTTTCTTCACTTCTTGGAATTCTTAATTTTCAAAGCAAACTCAGCGAGAAAGGTGTTCAACAAATACTAGGGAGTGAAGGGCTGAGTACCTCACYGCCTGAAATTCCTCTGCGAGGCTGAGTAAAAGCTCAGGAGAACTTTGACTTTCTCTGCACAATTTTAGACCTGTGCAAAATCATCTATCAAAATGATTTTTGCTCTCTGGCCTCAGTGCCCAATGCCTGCAAAATTTTGACACCTATTTAATAAGAAAATGAAAAAGCTACAGCAGGATCTGTTTTTCTCTGTCTAGAAAAACACTAACATGAAAAAACCCTGTCTTGCAGATAATTTTTTTTTTTTTTTTTTTTTTTTTTTGGTAGTAATAAACTTCACCACTGGAAAACTGTGTAGGCCTTTCCAAGTAGTACACAGGAAGGAGGCTTCACTACTTCGCACTCTGTAATACAATCATTACAGAAAAGGCATTTTATGCATCTCGGAGAAACACTTCTAAGACTGTGTCCTGATTCTGAAAAATGTTCAATACCCAACGATTTTGGAACAAGCACTGTTCTGCATGTCAAGCACTTTCTGAAAGCTGATCCGTACAATATAAATAATTCCAGATATACCAAGGTATTCAACATGGGAAAAACCCCACACATGTTAAAGCAGTATTTTTTCAATCATTACAATGCTGTATTCCTCCCTCACTTCCTTCCTCCCCTAGTGCCCCCACCCCGCCATGCCCCTGATCTTTTCCTTGGCTTTATCATTTAACATAAATAAGCTGTGTCTCACCAATGAAAGGCAATAAAGCTATGTCTGTTTCTTAGCAGTAGCAGCTTCCTATTACCTACCTTCAATATCTGAACCACAGGAGAAACTTTAATACATTGAACAGTACTAAAAGCAGTTCTGTTTTATTCATTCCTGCACAGAGCAACTAAAATTTCTTATGGGTTCCCAAAGCATAAAGTTCACAATAACAAGGTATTTTTACACATGTCCAGTATAAAGAAGAATGCAAAGGCAGACTTGTCATACATATGACATGTTGCCATAAAATATTTAAGAACGTTTGGCTTATTCAATGAAATTTGTAGTTCAATCACTATAAATGCAGCAAGAAGTTCAGGATAACGAGAGAACATTGTATATTTTGATTTTTTAAAATTACTTTAATCACAGGTTCAATGTAAATATCTACCAGGCAAAACTCTCTTGAACCTGAAGTTCACTGTAGAGCTGGCGCCTCGTTGCGAAGGCTTTCATCAACCTGGCAATGTTTAGAGCAGGTTTTCTACTTCTATGCCACAGAAAGGCAGACCTTGTAGGCCTGGATCTAAGAATATCTTTTGTCTAGAAAACTGTGTCTTATGATTGAAATCAAATCATAATTTAGCAGAACTTTTGAGGCTAAACACATTTTGGTTCTATGCTGAACAGAAATGTGAAAGTAGTGAAAACAACTCCAGAAAACTTGTATTGGTTGTAAATGTTGTTGCCTTTATATTTTAATTACAGCAAATGCTATAGTTCTGCTTGCCTTAAGACAAGGAGGCAGAAATCTAACAAGTGTTGTGAAAATTTTAATTTTTCATGTCTACTGCAGCTCTGCAATTTTACTGTCTCACAGGAAAAAAATGCTATTCCCTCAGCAAGTAGGAGAAGGGCCCATTGCTCAGAACATCGGGGACAAAACTTCAGGGGATCTGAAGTGCAGGAACCTTCAGGTCAAAGCACATATTTTGTACATGCCTAAACGGAGATTTTTAAGACCAGATCGCTTGCTCTTCCACCTCCTTTTAGCAATCAAAAATTATCAATCTAGCCCAAGCTAGACACTCTAGGTGTCTTATATAGAGCAACAAGGAGAGAGCAGGGTCTCTAGAGGGTAATTTGTCTACCCCTTACATCTGGATGGGATGAATCACTCTCTGGAGATACTACCACTCTTCAGTGACTGCAGAAGGAACACACATGACAGCTGGGACAATACTGCTTGATTCTTTTGAAAGAATCCTTTCTGATTGCTAAAGGCAGGTGACAGTCCCTGACCAGGTTGCATCCCAGTCTCACTCACGGGTACCTACCGGAACTTGGATGAGCTGCCATCTGACCAGAAGTAGAGGTTCTGACACTCTGTACTATTGTCTACCTCCTCCTTTTTCCTCCTAAGCCCTATCCAAAAATCTCCATCAGAAGCTAAGAGACTCTCAATAAATTTTTCAATCAGTCTTTGTTCTGCTTCTGTTTCAATACTGACTAGATGTCCGCCATCAGCTCTGCAGGCAAGGTGTGCTTCTTCATAGCTGATCCTGCGTGAAGCATCATGAAAATAAACTATTTTGTAGCATGGTTGCTGTGTTCCACCCCGGCAAACTGTCTGTCCTGCAGAAAGGGAAAGAAACCTATTACAGAAACTATGCCTGTTAGTACCAAAAGTGAATGCTAATACTTCCATTTGGTTGAGTTTTGCACTGTACAATAGTTGATATGGAAAACACAACACAGGTAAAAAGCCTCTTCTATTACTGGACTGGCAAATGGTATCCCTGAACTTTTCTTAACTGCACATAACAGTTTAGGTTGATCTGCACAGCACTGTTCTTTCATGTCCTGCACTTCTCAGCTCCCTCGTGAATTTGCTGCGATTTGAAGACCCTAGGAGTTCCTTACAAAGAAGCAATGCTGTGCCAGGGAGCAAGCTGACGTGTGCAACCTTTCAAAAAGAGAGTTCCTTTACAAGGGTTCAAGGAGGCTTTTTTTTATTACTATTATTTTTAAGGAATTTAAATGGCTAAAATTAGAGATTCCCTTACACAAGCAGAGGTAACAATAATTTATCTTCTGGGGTATATGTAATAGTTTCATGCAGTATGTACTGCAGTGTATCAAGATGTGTCCACACAGTCCAATTGTAAGCATTGCTCTGCACCGTAATGTTACTGGCTGCCCAGGAAGTAAACAATGTCTGTTTTCAGACTGTCATAAGCCAAGGACTTTCTCATGCATGAAGCAGCATGGCTTATTTTGATTACAAGGAAAGTAAAGATCAAAGTGAAAAGATACATAATCTGAAATTATGCACTTGTATGTTTCTCAGCAGAAGAGTCCCAATATTTAGACTATGGAAACAAACAGGGTTTTTTTTACTCAGTAAATATTTCTTTTCAAACACACGGCAGACACAATCTGCAAACCTACATGTTTTTACAGACAAAAAACATTTAACAACATTTGTAATGTACTCAGAACCAATGGGATATGAGGACAGGTCATTATAAACCCCTCCATGGGATATATGCTGGCTTTTCTTTATTCTTATATGTTCCTGCATGGCCACTCTAAGAGTGGGAATTTAAACACCTTTCATACTGGAATTTTTGAACAGTTAAGTACTCAGAATCACAGAGTCTGCTAACATTTTACACAGAAATTAAAACTGGCTGTACTGCAAAAGCAGTATTTAAAAATACATCTCTAGGCATAACCTGTGTTTCTCTTGGTAACTTAACACTCATGCAGGCTTGGTGAAAAAGGCAAAAAACCTTACCTCTTCTGAGGGATATGCCCACTGCTATTGTGAAAGACATAAGAAAACCACAGATGGCACATTGTTATTAAAAAACTGCAGCAACTGTCTAGAAATAGTGTCACAAACTGCACTTGGGTTCTTTTCTGATACACAAACACTTTTTTTTTCCCCAGTAACTGGCAGAAAATCTCTGTCTTATCAGCCAAACTTGCCATTGCTTTCAGCTAAGGAAAAATTTATTGTAGTTGATTACTGTCTAGATGTCATTGCTAGTTAGGTTTCCAAATATATTTTAGGTAACAGAGGGCAATTGGATATGTAGCTCTAACCAATGCTGAAAGGGTTCCTCGTGTTTTCCCCTTATCTCCTCATTGCCTACATGGGATCTGCCTCAAAGCCTGCTGACTTCAGTGAGCCTTGGTAATGCAAGACTAGGGATGAGTCAATTATACTGAGAAGTAAAAAATTCATGAAAAGAAATACATCTCCAAACCCACAGCTGGCAGCTGAGCCCTCTAACTCACTCCCACAAAAGTCCTACTGCAGTCAAGAGCATGGCAGAATTAAAAATTTATTTATATATATGATAAAACTATTTGCCTTATGTTGGAATAACATGAACATTTCACGGGTGACAGTGTTCAGGCTTTCTGCTGAATATACCAACCTATCAAGTCAGGCAGAAACTTCCCCCAGACTGGCTATTCTGTGCCCTAAAACCAGACTAGACTACCTAGTTCTAGTTTGGGTACTACATCCAAAAATACTGCTGGTCCACCCTTCAGCTGCCATATATCTATTCCTATGAAAGATGTCTGAATAGGTGACATTCCTTTGCACAAAACCAGGAGGACAGACTGATAATCAAAAGAGACTTTGTAGAAGAAGCATAAGACAACCTAGTGTTGGCTGGAAACTCAGCCAGGCTGGTAATTACCACTGAGGGTCGGATGACAAGAGTAGTTCTGTTAGCCAGGGCAGCATTTAAATTCCTAGAACCGAGGCAGAAATGCAGCAGAGAGAGAAGGGTTTCTCATTGGAAGAGGAAAATGGAACTGGACTATCGGCGTGCCCCCTTCACGACCAGGAACGCAGGGGTGCTCCCACCCAACGCGGAGGATGCGGAGGTCTCCCCAGGGCAGGGCTAGCTCCCGCTGGGGAGTTAGAAGGGACAAACTGCTGCACAAGGTAGTGCACACGCGCCCTTGCCTATGTCGCAACGGCTGCCCCAGGCAGCCAAACCCTCGCAGCGCAAGAGGGGAGCGGCCGGCGGAGCTGGCATGCCCACTTCGAGCCAGGGGACGAGTCTCGACCGGGCTGCGAGCCCCGCGTCCTGCACCCCGCGCTCCCCGGCACCCTCAGCGCCGGCCCCGCCCCGCGGAGCCGGGCAAGCGGAGGGCCGCCACCCCCTACCGCCTTACCGCTGAGCAGCCGTGCCCCCGCAGCCCAGCCCAGCGCGGCGGCGCACAGGGCCGCGGCCGCCAGCATCGTTCCCGGCTCCGTCGGCGTGCGCTGGGCGCCCGGCTTGCTGCGCCGCCCGGCCCCATGCGAGTGGCCCGCGGCCCGGCGGCCGGGCGAAAGGGGAGGGAGCGGGGCGGAGCCGTCGTCTCCTCCCTCCCCGGGCTCCGGGCCAGCGGGCCGGGCCCGGCTCGGCCCCTACGCGGGGAGGAGGCGGCAGCGGCAAAGACCCCCAGCGAAAGCCCGGGGACGGGACCCGCCTCCCTCCTGCGCATCTCTCCTCCAGAGGCATCTGCCTCTCGCGCTCCGGGCCACACGCTTACCCGGCACCTCTTCCTCCTGCCCCCGTTCTCAACTATCCCCTGTGCCACGTTTCAGACGTCTCATCACTTCTGCATGTTTTCCCCCGCCCCAGCTTTATAACTTCCCTGTCCCGCACATAAACGACAAGGCGTGAGCACAGGAGACATCGCCATCCACCACAACGTATGAGTGATAGAAACCACACCTGCAGTCCCTGAAACCAAAGGCTGACCCTCCCCATACTGATGCGCGGCTGCCTTTAAGAAACTACTTCAAGACTGAAAGCAGAACACGGGAACATGTTTCAAACATTAATAAATGCTGAGCCTGCTTCCTGGTGGCTAGGAAGCTGGTGTGCACCTGTTTCCGGGAGCACTAGCTCTCCAGCTAAGATTTTAATGGCTCAGCCTCTAAGAGCTTTTTGCAGGTTGCAGGAGCGGGGCAGAGCACCAAAATGAACGAATACAGGAGCTTTAAGAGCTACAGTTTCTGCTCAGACAGATACTAGCAGGGGTCGATGTTTTAAAATAGGAGATTAATGATTTTATGAAAGACTTAAAACCTAGACCAACTCTTGGGAGTCCAGTTGGAGAAACTATTTCTGAAATCAGTATCTTAAATAGAGAAAGATCCTTTAAAATATCATTACGACATTCCACTCCAGGTCACCAGAAGTCAGGAATCGCAGAGGTAGGTGTTGGAGCTGAACTAAGGCTATGGCTTTGCAGCATGTGTCACGTCTGTGAAACGCACACATCAATGGTATTCTGGAACTGAACTTTTACATTTCCTAAGTCTTTGGTGATCAAGGTTTGAATTTAGTAAATAACTAGGCACTTGAGCAACTTTACAGACATGAGCAATTTAACTGGTTTAATGAACTTGAATGAGGACTAATATTTTGGTGAGACAGTTTTGCATTTAATTTCATGTATTTTAGAAGACAAAACAACTCGAAGTGAGGTATGCCCATGAAAGTGACATATGCATTTAACTCTTTCCAAACTGTTAGGTAATATAATTGGAAATGCCTCAAATACAGGGAAGAACCAAACATCTGAACTGGCTAGCCTGAGTTGAAAGACTGGAGTCACGACTTTATCAAGCCAATCTTCATTATCTTGAAGCTCCCCTAGTACATTTGTTCTTTGGAGAACTTTTGACAAAGGAGATCCTGTTTGGGGAGTTTTTTTCTTCTTTTTCAGACCAAAGTAACCAAAATAATTAACAGTGTTTCTAGAAATTAAACAAAAACTCACCTTCTTTACAGCTGTAGGTATTTTTGTAACACAGCTTAACCTCCCCTGCTAATCATTTGAGCAGTCTATCCTTTTTTCAGCATGTTTGTATTCTAAATCCGTTGGAAAGCATTTCTGTAATGGCTCTGAAGGAAAAAATATATCCATGGCAAGTAGTAGCAGCATTATCGACATGCTTTCTTGAATTACTGGTGAATAAATTTTCTGCCACTTGCATTTTACAGCCTCTCCCATATCAAAAGCACAACTGAGGAATACACTGTCATACAACAGCAGCCAAGTGATTACCGAAGATTTTGCTAACTTCAACAGGAAAATGGCAGTAGCTGACAGAAGCATTTGYTGATCTATTTTTAACAAAGGTCAACTGCAAGCATTCAAACACTATGTATAACAGTTGATAACAAAACTTAGTGTCTTTATTGTGCAACCCTAATATTACCAGTCACAGACTCTTCCATTTGACCTGGTTTCTACTTTCGTAAAGAAGTTTCCTAACATAGCCAAAGCGGTTGCTCTCCATTTATAATTTTGGTAAATTTAGCACACATGAAATGCATATATTCAATTTAACAGCCCCTTCAGATGATAGAAGTGTGCCATTTGAAAGCTGTCTAGTAAGTTCAGAAGATTTCAAACCCTGCAAGTAAAAAATCCCAGGGCCACAGAAGTCCACGGAATACAAGTCTACAACTGCCCAGGTACATGTTTTTGCTCCCAAATATTTTAGCATTAATATTTCAAAAGCTAACTTTGATGATAAAGATTGATGTCAATGTTAGCCAGGCAAAACCAGTACTTTAATTGAGGTAGAGGGGTGCACACGTGTGAGAGAGCACATGAGAGCAACGGAATAGAAAATGTGTTTTCCTGAAGCAAATTATATGAATAGATGATATCTGGCACAAACCTGAAGAAAATGTATAGTCTATCATCTTGTAGAAAGATGTAAGCATATGTCTTTCCAGTTCTAGAATTCCTAGCATCCCAAATGCTTCATTGACACTTTTGCACTTTATTGCCCTTTTCCTTTCATGCTGACAACTTCAAAAACCCCATAAATGAAACAAGCATTTTAATTTCCTGCAGACTGAGAAGGCAGTAAACTGAGCCCCCCACTTTGTCTCACAGTACATTGGTGTAAGATGCCAATAAAGAACAGAATTCAGAGTTATTTTGAGCCTCGATAAGCAGCTATTGGCATACGTTGTTCACTACTGTCGTGCCAAGTCAACAGGAAAGCAAGAGGACAATAAAAAACTTAGTGTTTCTGAGATCAACAACAGCACATTAGGAACTAACAGTTTACTAAGTAAATCAATTACATTGTTTAAAATGTTTCTGAATTAGGCATTTATTTTAACTTTAGCAAAACAAAGAAATTTATGGATAGGCTGACAAGTTGCTGCAAGCCTATCCACAGCCTTTGTCACATTCATGCCATGTCTCAGTAGGAGCAACTAGATATGTAGTCAAATGAGGAATGTACATGGCTTGAAGTCCAAAGCAGCATGGTTCTGATAGCAGGATATTTTTTCTGGGGCAAAGAAACACTTTATTCTCTCCGTCAGACAATTTAGCTGAACTATTTAAGGGCCTTTACTGCTTCTTGATCCATAAGGTCAGCTTCAGACACCTTCGGCCTGCTGGAAATATATCAGATAAAGTAAATCGTTGATGGGGCAGCTGCAGCTAATCTGCATGAAACATCAATTGGTTACAGGCAGACTAATGTCCTGAAAATGGTGTGGGTTTTGACTTTTTGGCCGGTTCTACAGAGAAAAGTCAGTGTGAAATAGCTGCCAGGGTGCAGAATTCTTTAGCCCAGTCTATGTCATCGTGTCAGGTACTTATATGTGTATCTAAACGCAGAGATGCCTCGTAAATGCCTAGCTATGTGTAGAAAGCAAAAATCACAGAACACTAGTTCAGAGAATCCACACAAAAGAAAGCCCATACAAGTATCAGAACTCACAGAAAATTTCACTGAGAAAAACTTCAAAGGCAACATACAAGCTAACAGAAAAATCACATTTCATCAGGTGAAGTACTGCACAGGATTCATATTCCAAATTCCTCAGTAAGTTCTACACTCAGGCACAAAGCAGTTGGATAAAACCCTTTCAACATGCATTCATGTAATTATATTGCTAAAGGTACATAGCTTATTGGGAGATTTTTTGGAAAGCTATTCCAATATAATTCCCAATAGGGATGTAATTATATATCAGTGTAGAAGTGCTTTATACTAGCTTAATGCCTTTCTCTAAGGAAATGTTTCTTCCTTTTTATCAGTACACACAACTTTACATTGATAGATCCATATCGATTTGTAGATTTAAAGCAATACAAATTCATTACAAAAACCCCAAGCTACTAGTTAAACAAAGCTAAAAAACCCAAAGCACTGCACTATTTAAGCTATTTCCCCTGAATAATGGTAAGGAAGAAATCTTTATTTCTGTTTTTAAACACTTGGAAAGTGAAGGCCTATGAAAATACATACACAAATCATGAGTCTGCTTAAATCAGGAAAAAGATGAGCAACAAGAAAAAAGAGGACCTACTGAAGGAAAAAAGAATCAGGAAGAGAGTGTATTCTGTCCATGGAAAATATTTTGACAAATGTAGCTCTTCTCAAAATATGAAATATTTTCTCAGCCATTCATCTGAGTTGCCACTGGAAACAGGGATCATCTTGGTCAATACAGACTATAAATATTTTATGAGACATTAGTAAAATTGGGATGATCATATTTCCTAGTAATGAGTGCTAACAGACCATTACAAAAATACAATTATTCTCATTAAATACAACAGTAATCAATACCCTGTGCTCTGGGTGAGTTTGCTTCAGTAAATAGTGATGCATATTTTTCAGATTAAAATGTTTAAAAGAAAAAATGTAGTAGTTTAATAAACTGGACTACAGTTTTCTTCACAGGCCATAAGCTGCTACATAAAGCATGAATCTTAATTCTCCCCATGCAATTAACTATCATTTCAGGTAAAGAGCTCCACCAGTTGTCCTTGGCACAGTTTCAAGACAGCTTAAGCTTTCCTTCTGTAAGTATCTGATGATGGAAGGAAGGATTCTGCAGGTCTTTCCCTTATACCTGCTCCTGCAGCTGCTCACCTCAGCAGACATTACACCTGCAGCCTTTTCACTTGCTCCAGATACTTCTGTTTTTCTTTTATAGCTAACTTTGGAGATAATAGTCATACTAGAAATTAATTCCACCTAATGCCCAGTATTTTCCTGAGATATTTGCTTTCAAAATGAATTGTTGCCAGTCATTTCTCAGCTTTCATATCCATATGTTAAGTTGGAAGGAAGATGTAAGCTGCAGATTCATTGCTTAGTCTTTAAGTTGTGGATATTCAATGACACCATCTTGCTTAAACTGGTGCCAGTGTGAGAAAAATGGCCTCACTTAAATAATTTAAATGGCATTCATTAAAAGGAAGAAATTGCTGAATCAAGGCCTGTGAGGTACCTTGTCAGCATTTTCAAAGATGAGGTGGTTTTTAGGAATAAAGCACAACTTCATAATAAGTGTAGCTGTTCTCTTTAACTCTGTAGCTTAGCCCATGGCCCAAATGCACCTTTAGGACTGCCCTCATAGCTCCCATCTGACTGACACAACTATGTTTGAGGAAGGAGATTAAGATTTTGGGATAGACAGGGCAGTGCTGATGTACTTTAAGGGCAAAAGCAACTGCCTCAACTTCACAGTACAGAGTGGAAAGTACTAGCAGTAAATGTGAAAAGAATCAGCTAGCCACTAGTTAAAAATAATAATCCTGTCTATCCTGAATTGAGAAATAACTTACATATACAAGGCCAGTTAAATAAACTGCCTTTTAATCTAAAAAAGGAGAAAATCCCTTTGGCAAAGACAGTGTAAAGGGAAAGCAAGTGCAACACTGCACATAGCCAAAACATGCTGTTGTAGTTCTGGTGGGGCAGTTTTCCAATTCTTCTCAATCCCAGACCAACAGTAACAGTGGATGACCTTAAACTTGTGTTTCTGCTTGCATAGTCCCTGCCTGACAGCTGTGGGGATCCTGTTTATTTTAATAGATACTTATTGACACTGGAAAATAACAGCATTTGCATCATTCAGGAGGTCACAGCCAAATGCCAGAAAGGAAACTGTCTGACATAACATAATGAGATTGTCAGCACTCTCAGTCCTAATGTTTGTTACAAATTAAGGAATCCTTCACTGCCTGGTTTAGCAACTGTTGTACCTATGTCACTGGCCTAAACTTTAGGGAAGTCTACTTCAGATCATTTCATCCCATGTCTTTCCAAGTCTTCGGGTATTCCTAAAGGCTTAGTTTACCAGCTGTATCTTACAGACCTGTGTGTGATGACAGAGACAATTTCAAGGGGTCCACAACAATGCTGCAGTACATCCAGGCAGAATAATTTTCAGGATCAAACCCTCACTCTGGATTTGCGCGTCAGTATTTGTAAGGCTGACTTTCCAAAGAATTTAAATGAGTCATCTCATGCAACAGGACATGATGATGTAATATGCTATTTTTGTGATCTATTTTTGGATCTATAGCAGGGCAATAAACATGGAAACTTCTTAAAATTTGGAAAAATATAACCAAAGAAAGCATCCATACAGTGTGATACTACTGACAAGGTCCCACTGGTGCTTCTTCCCTCATTCAGCCAAGACACACATTGGAAAGGAACAGGCTTTCTGGTATTTCCTGGCCCTTTCAGAAATATGGAAACACTTTGACAACTGGTCTTTTTCCTGACTTTCTGAATTCCAACCAGAATAGCAAAATTATAGTCTTCATAACTTTTAAAAAATGTCTAAGCTTCCACTTCCTTCCCTTAACCACTATTTAGAAATAAATGGAACATATATAGAAAGTAAAGGAATTAAGTACAGAACAATAGCAGCAGACTTTCAGCTTTTTAAGGTCTAAATTTTATAATAATAGGTATTAATATAGGATAAAACTGAGTAGTTATTTTCTTCTTCTTCTTCATCATCATCATCATCATCATCATCAAACCAGAACATCTTTTCCCCCAAAATAGGGCCTGACTGTTTAGACAGAGGGGAAAAAAAAACCCAAACCAAATTTATTTTAAGTATTTTCTTTACCTTACTTGATCAGTTTTGAACTTTGGTTTATGTGGATGAGAAATCAGCTCTTTCTAAAAAGAGAGAGAGACTTACTAATTATCGCTAGTTCATTCCAAATTTACTGTTTATCCTGGAAGACAGCTTTATACAAACACTGAAACAAAAGACTACGCTAGCAATAGTAAAGAGTTTGGGGTTTTTTAATGTGCTAATATGGTACCTGAGTAGTCCTGAGTATAAAACTCATATGAGTTATTGTGTCAGAAGGAAGGAGACTCATGTTTTGTTTCAGGCCTAGCTTTAATGCATAGAATTTGGACAAAGCAGATATACTTGGTTCAGCATTTTAATGAACTTTGAGAAGAGGAAGTACTTAATATGAACCAACTTAAAAGCTTAAATAAGGAGGAAGAAAAAAGGAGGCTTTTATGTCTAAAATGAATACGTCATTTCTCAAAGTATCCTTTGAAATCTTATTTTCCAAGTTACTTCTCAAATCACTACTCTTATCAGCTTTAAAATTTCAGTTCTACTCTCTACTATTGAGTAATGAAATTTTATTGATTAGGATATGTAGTTCTTCAGAAGGACAGATGTTTAACCTTATATGGGGTAAAAACTCATCTATCTCTGCTTTGTATCTTATGAATTACAACTGAAGGAAAGAAGTGCCTTAATATAATACAGACCTCTTATTCTTGAATTTTCTTCTCCTGATAAACATCTGGCCAGGCCAAGCAAAACCATTATAAATCAGTAAATCTAGAGTTCACTACTGATAATAATAAAAATCCCTAAATGGAGTTCTTCCTTTTATTGCTCAAATTTAGTGAGAGCTTTTTAGGGAGCAGAGCATGTGAAACCTGCAGCCAGTTTAGTAACTTTATTATAAACTGAGTTTTAGTGTTTCAATGGAAAAAAAACTAGAGACAACCATGAAAAAAATCAAAGCAGCTAACAATGGACAGGCTGTAAAGATTCCTTCAGCATATTAAACTGAGAAATTTAAACACTTACACATAGTTGTGTTAAAATTGGTTTAATTTAAATAACTGAGGTCCTTTCATTATGTATCTCTATACAGAATACAGGGCCTTCAGCAAAGTGCTGCCACAGTCCCCACTGCCATTCTGACAGCACTATAGTCACTGCTTCTGCTGTATTTCCCTTCTCAGTCCCAAGTTCTTCTAGTTTTTAAGATTCCACCCTTTCTCACATTTGCCCTGTTCCCTATCTGCCTCCACCAGTGAGGTCAGCTTCAGTTCCTGCCTGTTCCTCCCACAAGCATCTCCACATTTTCTGTGAAAATTTTTATGTACTTCGTCCTTTTGAGATAGTTTGCAAGAAGACACGCAATCCATTGAGTATCCATTCTCAAAAGCTCTTCTATTCTGTTGTCTTGGAGAAAGTAATCAAGGCCAGCGTGTTGTAGCTGACTAAATTATAGATATACCCATACAAAAATAAAATGTAGCATCAAGAAACAGTCAGTTATACCTTCAAACACTTTAATGTATTTATAATATCACTGTCCTACTCCTTGCGGTTTTCAGATTGGAAATTGTCCAACAACCATATTTAGTTTGCTTAATCTTCATTTAGTTTCTATGCCTGTTGCTTCCTACTGTCTGGCCTGAGACTTTCAGAATCACACAGCCTACAGGATCTTCTTTGCTTAGGGAATTTGTTGAATAAGGCCAACTTTTCTGCATGCTTACTCAGTTCAAACTGAGGTGCTTTTGCTATGCAAGACTGATACCATGGTATAGATTGCAACACCCCGTGAACCCTCATACACTGGACTATGGTCCTTTGAATGCTGTCCATATTGTCAGCATGCACAAACCTTGAGATGCATCCATAATAAAAAGGAATCAGACTTACTGCAATCCTTTCTTCTCTCTGTTTCCTCAGGAAAGCTAGTATTTCTTCTCTTCTCCTGGCCTGAAAAGAAATATATTTACAACAATAAGCTCAGAAAAATGAATTAAAAGCATGTAATACTTAACTTGATAGTAAACTTTAAATTCCTTATTGAAGCTGAGAACTAGAGTGAACATACAGCAGAAACAGGCATAACAGGTTACTGGATAAAGTACTTCGATTTCTCTTTCTTCCTGAGATCCTGAAAACGCACCACTTGGGAGAGCAACCTTCTCTTCCTAGTTTTACATGAGGTTTGAAATAATCATTCTTTCCTCAGATCAGAAGGAATCACTCCAAATGTCAAGATGAATATACATACTAAAGTTAGCAAATACTATTCTGTAGCATCTTGAGATTATAAAATTGGGGTAATTCAGGACTCACATATGCATAATGACTCATTACAAAAACCTTTTTATCCCAGAGGTGCAACCAGAGATAACTTTTGTCTTCAGTATGCATCTTTGGATTAAGCCAGTCTCTGCTACTCTGCAGAAATGATTTAAAACTGTGATAATTTCAAAGGTGATAGAATTCAGTCCAGTTTTGAACTACAGAACATTTAATGACTCTTTTCAATCAACAGTCCGGGTTCTTCTCTCTACAAGAAGATAAGTACACATCCTAGAACTTGTTAAAGCTCCTCTCTTTATAGTTGGAAGAAAAAATAATTTCCTAGGAGAACAAATTCCTACTGAGAATTTTTTAGTATTCTGATTCCCAGACATCTGAGCACATCTGTATATTTTTGCCTTATGGAAATGAATAGCTTTCAGCTACAGTGAGACATTACTGTTTAAGCTGAGTAAAAACATATTAAATTGTTTGATAAATTCCTAGCAATTTTTTTACGAAACAGACATTCCAGGAAGTATTTGGGGAAAACCCTCAACCAATGCCAGAAAGGAGCACATCTCAGCATATGACTAATAAAAAAAAGAAAAGAAAAAGAGTTTCTTATTTGTTCTTTTTAATCCAGAAATGCTTAAGAAAAGATGATGTAAAATTGATGGGGAAAACCCTTGTTTTTTAGTGCAGCAGATTCTTTTGTCTGATGACAATTTCTTCCATGCAATTTGATTCTAGAAAGTAAGCAATCTTCATCATTTAAAGTGGTTTTTTCAACAACCCTTTCCAAGTTTTAATCAGCTTTAAGCCTAATAAAAAAAATTGCCAACTTTATTTTCCCCTAACAGATTAATGTAAATGACAGCATAAAAGACAAAGCCCAAGCTCTAGATGTTTAGGAGTCCTGATATTGAAAAGTAACACCCACCCAATATTCTAGAATTTGAATTCTTATCCTTTACTGTTATTCCCCTTTCACAAAAGGGAAGTAAAATACCTGAGCTGATAAAAGCAAAACTGACCCACATCTTAGATCACAATAGGAAGCTGTATTTTTATTCACTAATATGAATATTTTTAATATATAATGAATATTTTTATTCACTATAATATAAACACAATACCCAAGTAAGGCAAGCAGTGCATGTCCGGGAGTGGGAACTGAGTTCAACCAAGAGACCAGATCATCAGTCAAGTTTGTGGTGATGAGGCAGTACAAGTTCAAGTCAGGAAGGCAGTCCACAGGTCAGGCTCAGTAATGGTACCTTAGAACTTACTAACTAAAGATAGCCAAATAAGACCAAGATCAAAAGAAAAAGTGGCCAGATTGGAAAAATGTCTAGCAATACAAAGATCTATTCAGACAAGCTAAGCATTCCTATTTTAGATGCATTAAACTGATTACTCAGATTTGCAGTGTTTGTAATTTTGAGATTTCTTTGTTAATCATAAACTATCCTGTAAAACCTGTGGGAATTAATGAATTACAGACTAGTCCAGTGAAATAAACATCCAAAAGACAACAGCTTTTTTGCCACGTGCCTCACTACTATTTCCTATGAAATTAGCTAACTAATTAAAATAAGCATTTCTAATAAATGAATTCACTGTCAGTTTGTGAAATAACAGTGTTAATGCAGCTAAGCTTTCTTTCTAAAAAACCCTGTCCCTGTACCACTGTGGAGACAACATTCACTTCCCAGATCTACGCAACAGAGCTTCCAGGTTTTGCTCTCCCAGGGGACGTGCTGCAGGAACAGAATGTCTGAATCAAGCCTGAAATCTGGATTTGAACAGTAAATGACACCTATGACTGATAATAATATGAACAATATTCTAATTTCATTCAGTGCATTAATTTTAATTTTCTTAGACTTATGTGAGGCTTATAGCATGTCCTGTAGTTGTATAAAGTAATTTACTCATTGAAATTAATCAGTCATCTTTACGGCAGCCAGATGCCCAAAGCTGCAAAACCTTGCTATCATGTATTGTTACTGAATTTTAAAAAAATGAATGGAAGATTCAGGGAACTGTTGCTAGCTTCAGCCAGAATTCAGAAGGAAGGCTAATTGGTGGTAATGGATGAGATGCATTCTGGAATTATTAATTGGAAAAGGAGGATTGCTGACTTGCAGGAAAAACTTGCAGACCTCAGCACCCTTCTGCACCTCTTGCAGATTGCTCTCATCTAGCCTGCTTTCCAAATATAGGCTAGAGGCTTTTCAGTAAAAATGTGGAACGTTTTACTAAAATGAGAAAAAAAAAAAGTATAATTACAGAGTCAGGCTGAAAATGTTATTACAATATTTAATACTAGTTGTCTTAGTTTCCATTACTTGTGTGAATTATATTCATGGTATATATGTGGAACACTAATTCACCAGTTAGATTAATATGGGCTTCAGCAGAAGTTTATATCAGTGTCTCAACAGCAAGCACAACTGTTGTCGGCATCTKCTTTTTCTTGTCAAAGTAGTAGGAGAAACCCCAAGCTCTATGTACTTGGTCCAATCCCACTGTTTTGCAGGAGATGAACCTCAGTGATCTGCATACCATGTCACTTATTTTGCTTCTTTTCATGGCCAATTTAATGCTTGAGTCACTGCATAAACATGAGTATATATACCTCACAGCATGCTAAATTTTATTGGTCCTATCCACCAATTACAGACTACAGGAACCATTAACTAAAGTGCTGAGTGGGCAGTGGCATGCCAGATTGATATTAGCTTTTGTAAAACTCCACTAAGTCAGAAGGCTCTGCACAGTCCAGAAGGATCCAACCTGAAAGGCGCTACAATATCCCAGTTACGTCTTCCTTTGGAAAGACAGCATCATCTGTATGTCGGGGATAAAAGGAAGATGAGGGAAAATGTGGGCCCTCTCCGGAACGAAACGAGAGAGCTGGTCACCCAGGATACGGAGAAGGCGGAGGTATTCAATGACTTTTTTGCCTTGGTGTTCACCAGCAAGTGCTCAAGCCTCACCACCCAAGCCGCAGAAGGCAAAGGCGGGGACTGGGAGAATGAAGAGCCACCCACTGTAGGAGAAGATCAGGTTCAAGACCATCTAAGGAGCCTGAAGGTGCACAAGTCCATGGGACCCGATGAGATCCATCCGCAGGTCCTGAAGGAACTGGCGGATGAAGTTGCTAAGCCACTATCCATCGTATTTGAGAAGTTGTGGCAGTCCGGTGAAGTTCCCGCTGACTGGAAAAGGGGAAACATAACCCCCATTTTTAAAAAGGGAAGAAAGGAAGACCCGGGGAACTACAGGCCAGTCAGTCTCACCTCTGTGCCTGGGAAGATCATGGAACAGATCCTCCTGGAAGCTATGCTAAGGCACATGGAGGACAGGGAGGTGATTCGAGACAGCCAGCATGGCTTC